>BSBK01003406.1:0-80917 GCA_027943335.1 Chamaecyparis obtusa
ATAAAAAAATAGTATTTATATGTTAAAATGATAAATTATTATAATAAGTTGACATCGGATAAGAATTAGGGTTTAGTAGGTCATTTTATGTTATGACTTAAGGTTCAAGTAAGAGTTAGTTGTAGGGTTAGGGTTATCGATAGGGTGAGAGTTCAGGTTAATAGGATATTTAACATTACGATTTATGTTTAAAGTAAGAGTACATTAAGTTAGGGTTAGGGTTATGATTAGAGTTATGATTAGTATTATATTTAGTTATTTCATGAGGGTTAATCATGGGTTAATGATGTGATGCATAATATTAAGTTTGGATTAGTATTAGGGTTAAAATAAAAAAATGGTATATACATTTTAAAATGATTAATTATTATAATAAGTTGACATCAGATAAGAGTTAGGGTTTAGTAGGTCTTTTTGTGTTATCACTTACAAGTACTAATAATTTTCAACTTGTGCATCAAGAAGGGTTGCAATTAGTGTATAATTTTAACCTTATTCAAGTACTACTAATTTTGGACATGCACCTCTCACATTAAAGGTAAACATTAAGGTAAGGGATTAGGGTTACCATTACAGGTAGGTTCTAGGATAAATTAATTTGATAATTATCATTAGAATCACATATAATCTTACAATTTTATTTTAGTTTCCATTGAAGATTAACTTTTAATAGTTTATTAAGATAGTTAAAGGTATTGGTATACTTGTTGAACATTGTTTGGGGTTAGGTTAGAAATAGTAAGGAATCAGATGTCCTATATATTTATTTCCTCAAAGTTAATCAGTGAATTCATTGAACAAATAAATATTAGAAATATGGAGATGAACAAAACATGTTGCAAAATGTTGGAAGTATAGAGGTAACCATCATGGGAGTAGGAAAAAATATATATTCACTATCTTGTTCGTGAAACTTACAAACAAAGATGAAAGGGGAAATAGAAGACCCATTAAAACCATTAGATATTGAAGAAGTATGGAAGATAAGATAAGAATGACCTAAATCAATAACATTTCTCCATAATAATGCAAGTACATCACATATTCGTCAACAATAAAGTTGTTATGATGACCTTTATTTGTACAATGATCACAGTATACTTCTTTCATCATTGATGGAAACACATCCACTTTTGCAGATGTCTCGCATAAAAATTTTGAAACATCTTCCATCTTCTTTATATCTAGTTTGTCAACATAGTCAACTGATAATGCTGCATTCTCCATAGCTTCGATTATAGTTACACGCAACTCTTGAATGATTCGTGTACACTTGTGAAATTCACTCTCAAAAATATGGTTTGAGCCCACCGAAGCAGAGGGGCTTGTAGCCATGATGTTGGAGTCTGTAAGAGGCAGCCATAAGTGGAATGGTATCCTATAAAGTTTTAAACAAACATCAGTATATATAATTAATCAGAATAACCATTTTGCATTACCATTTCAAACTTTAGCTGCTAAATATAGTGGAATAGTATATATGATTTTGTGGAATTTTTTTATATTCAAATTAAGAAGTCAGGTTCGCAAACATGACATAAATTATATTAATGATATATATTTAAATGAAAGAGAACATGAATTTGAAATATGATATACTAATTCAACGCATAAGGATAATTCAGAACAATAATGACATAAAATAGGTGATTAATAAATAATGCAATATTTAATAGCAATACAACATTATAGTACATCATTGATTTTTAGGACACTTGAGTCTAATTTCTTTTTCTTTCCTATTGGAAAGTTGTTTCCCAGTCTTCATTTTTTCATAGCGGTCATATGTGAATGGTGGCATGATTCTCAAGCCTTCTAGAGACTTTACATGAGATACAACTATAAATGTCAATCTTGCTCTTTCTCTTGGGCCTATATCAATAGTGGCTCTCGAAAGAGTTAGTCCCTGAGATTTATGAATTGTCAATGCCCATGCCAACCTTAATGGTAACTGAAAGGTTGTACCCCTCTGGACTGGTGATATTGGAACTACTCTTGGGTGATGGTCATCATATGGTAATCCAAAATAATTATTCAGGTGGGGTGGTTCCTCATTTGTACACAATATTCTAGATATATCCCAAGGATCCATTGATAAGACTGGCTTCAATCCATAGATTTGTAGTTAATATGACCCTTGAATCCTTACTGAATAATAACTCTCGATCAAGTTCTTCATTCGAGCAATCTTCAATTGTATTACCATTCCTTGACTTAGTTGCAAGGCTACATGCAACAGGTTGCCTCAAAAAATACAACATCATCAAGTTATGGCTACGAACATTGGCATTTGTAGAGAACAAATGCACTGTCTTGTCAAACTCATCATTGGTTGTAGCATCTAACCTCATATCCCACAAAAGTGTGTCCCACTTTTTTAGACATGCTGATTTTTGCTGAAATGACACATTTTTAATAAAATATGATGCTTTAAGCCTTGAGAGGTTCCATTTGAAGGAATTAACTAAAAATGGTTAGCTCAAAGCCTCTTAGATTAAAAAAAAATTGATATAACACATATACTCCTCATTCATACCTACAATGGAGTCTCCTTCGCACCTATTAAAATGCTGACAAAAAATCACTTCAACTTGTAGTTTTTGCACATCAAATGAATCTATTTTAAAAACTTATCTATGTAGTATGATGCTATTTGGAACAAGCTTTCTAATGAATATAATTTTAATACATATTGAGTTCATTATCACTTTTAAATATTACTTTAACTAAACATAGGTTGTTTTGGTCATTCAATAACCCAACGCTTCAAGACTTTGGGAAAAATAGTAAATTACAAAAAAAAAATTATAAAAAATATTTAGGAAAAGATTACTTGTGTTACCTCTCTATTAAAAAAATAAAAAATGAATTTTGATATACACAGATCAAGTTAAAGTGATCCAAGTGACCTTATGTCTAAATTAATGTTATTGTCACTTTAGAACTTAATAAACTATGAATATTGACCCAAAATGAATGAAAGCAATTGAAATCTTTAGATATTGAAGTTACAAATATAATATTGAAAGAATTACATCATTATCACATTTTAAAAAAAAGTTATGTTGATCCAAGTGACCGTACTCCTTAAAAACATAGTTTTTCACACAAACCACTTTTTGAAGGAGAAGAAAAAATGAATTTAAACGAATTTTAATTTTTTTTAGAAAAATATATTTAGAAACTAGAAAGAAAATTCTAAAAGACTCTAGTTTACATCATCTTCAAATTTGTAATAGTTTTGCAGCAACAGGTGTTTGAAAGTGAAGTTTTTTTTCAAACTATTGATCTCTATGTCAAAGTTGGCCAAAAAGTGGGACACAACTTTGTGGGACCATCTCTCACATTTGTGAGAAGTTGATGAAATCTTTTTTGGTGGATGTTTTCTCCATCTTGCCTAAATATTTTATCTAATGTAACCACTATTTTGAATTCTTGCCAGAGTAACCTTGCCCGCTTGTTGCTAGCATATGACAGTTTATCATTCACTGGAGGCAACTGACCAAAATCACCAACCAAAATAATAGATATACCTAAAATAAATTAAGAGAAATGATTAGAAGACTATCTATGAAAATTACATGATTGTATTTATAGATGAGTTATAATAATAAATATTATAGCACAAAAATAGCGTCATTAGAAAAAATGACAGTATACCTGCAAAGCTTATGTCAACACTCTGTAGGAAGGCTTGTATGAGCTAAGAATCTATATTTTCTAGCAAGTTTTGACCAATGAAGCTCATTTCATCAATCAAAATATACCCGATATGGGCCATCTCTTCTTGCAAACTTGTGATTCGTGTCCCCTCTAGCTGAGAAAAATCTCTAATTAGTATTCTCAACTTTGAATGAATTTTAGAAGCTCCTATATTTAATGTTGCAACTCCAGTTGGTGCAAGTAATAGAAGTGGAGAAGGACTTGGGAAAGCTACAGTCTGAAGAATTTGATTGATGGCACCAATCATATAAGACTTTCCTATTCCTGATGTTCCTTGAATTATCATAAAAAAAGGCATCCAGACCTAATTTCCATGGTAGTGTGTCATAATAATATCAATTGCCTTCTGTTGCTTCTCATTGAGGCTTGTTAAGTTGACGCACTATGGGATGTCATCATACATGAGACATCCATGTTTCTTCATTTCTCCTATGAAGTTGACTGATATAGAAGTATGATCTTCACCTTGATATTCACTACACTAGTTGTATTTCTATCAACATCTCTTCTTCCTAACATATCTATCTCAGAAACCTACATATGTTGACCACGATGTAGTCTGGAGATGATTTCCCATTAATGCTCTGTGGTATTTTCTTGAACAACTTCATTATCTTCCACTTTAGAAGCACTACTAGGATCATCATTTTCTGTAGGTGCTACTCTTTGGACTTGCCAAGGATTATAATTGAGTGATTCCCAGTTTTGTATTATACTATTATTATCACGACCAATGTCTCTTTCAATGTTATGAAAAGGCTTGTATAGAAACAACTTAGATAAACAAAACTCCACCCATTTACTCGAATCACGTGGAGGAATAAATACAAACCTAGGGAAAGCTTTGACAATAGCCATATTTTTCCTTGATCCCCATTTGCTGTCTCCTCTTTTTCTAAGATTGTATATCCAAGATCTGGCTGCATCAATTAAGGTGATACCTTCCATACAAATTGGTCTTATTTTATTGCCATCTATAAAAGATTTGGCATGTTCTTCATCAATTTCCTCATTGTTTACTACTATGGGTTTTAAAACCTCACGTGAGACATCCAGATTAACAAACCTTCTGCTACTCTCAACCAATGGAAGCTCTAACAACATATGACATGTTTCCTGGGCTCCTATATCCCTCTCTATAACTATTTCTATGAGTATCTTTCTGTATGCTCACGCAGCCAAATCATCAGATTTTCTAGGTTTGAGAAATGCATCAACATTTTAGAATAGGTTTCTGAATCTCCTCTCATCTTTTGCTGCATACTTTGCAATGTACTTAATAACTGCATGTTTTCAAAGAATGGGTTGCCAATCTATATTTTCCCTCCATAGTTGCAGTATGTACCAATTATGTGAATTCACTCTATCATCATTTCTAGTGGGCTCAAATTTTCTTTCACTTGATTCTAGATCCTCACATAACTTGGATCCCTCCAAATTCAATGGTCAAGGTGCATTGTACCTAACAGAAAAAGAAGTGAGCATCTATTTTGATTAATTTATGGGAATAATTAATATATAATTTTTTATCTATTCTATATTAATTGATGAAAAAATTACCTATAAACCATTCTTCCCCTTTTTTTACGCAAACATGCACCCTCCTTATAGACTCTGTGGCATTTGACACAGTTGACTATCTCTTCGTAGTCATGGTCAATATCCATCTGTGAGCTAGTTGTCTAGTATTTTTGAGACATAGATTTTGACCAAAATGTTGGAAAACCTACAAAGGGTTGCGAATTAAATATCATATTAAATTTTATAATAATTTCTTGTTTCTCATACATATGAACATATAGTGTGAGCATGAGGTTATGTATATATATATATATATATATATATATATATATATATATATATATATATATATATATATATATATAATATATATATATATATATATATATATATATATATATATATATATATATATATGATTAAATGAAAAAACATACCTGTATATTTCTTTGATGAGGATCATGTCTAGGATTCCATGCATGAATAATGGAATGAAAATACCTCTCAGCAATTTTGCATTCCTCCTCATTTGACCAGTCTATAGTGTCCATGTTTGGTGATCCTTCGAGCCATAAAAATCCATGCACATGAGGTGAACCCCTATGTTTTCACTCATACCTGCACCAAAAATCACTGACTTTCATAGCTTTTTCAAGTATCTCTTTCTAGAATATTGTAACCTCAAATGCATGTAATGTGCAACTATATGAGGATATTCAATGACATTTTGTCTTCTCCACTTTTGAGCTTCTCGTGGATCAGTTGGTGTTGTTCTAGGCATCAGCACATGTGAATCAAGCCACTGCATATCCGTTGCACTCAATGTGAAGAAAATTGTACGAGTCCCAATTCGGTGAAGGATATCTATTAATTCTACTCTACATTTACACATATGATCATGTTCCTCTTAGAGTTGTTCCAAATCTCATCAACCTATCTGCCAAATTATTATGTGGCATATTTTCCATATGTTCTCTTAGCTCATTGATGGTAATTGGCATGTCTTCAAAACTCCTTTTTACAAATACAGAAGATGAATTTTGTGCATGATGTCTCATTATCATATTCATCATGAAATACCTAAACTTGGGATGTTTTCCAAACTAATGATCCCTATATCACAACAAATGCTTCACATATTCATGCAGATGAATTCTCCTCATCTTGGCGCTAACAATTCACATCTTCCATCAGGAAACAATGTTGGAAATA
Source organism: Chamaecyparis obtusa (assembly GCA_027943335.1). Taxonomy (NCBI): domain Eukaryota; kingdom Viridiplantae; phylum Streptophyta; class Pinopsida; order Cupressales; family Cupressaceae; genus Chamaecyparis; species Chamaecyparis obtusa. The sequence goes on from BSBK01003406.1 coordinate 6,457, forward strand.
CCATATCTAACAATCCTAATGTGACATATTCATTGATAGGTGATGCACCTATAGCTAGTCATTCAATTAATGTAGATGGAACTACCTCAGGATTGTTAATCCTTGCTTGGATTAATACCATTTCTCTTTGAGCATTAGGTGGTTGTAAAGCCATATACCTTGTGTGTTGAATTACATTACCTTCATCTATCTCCATGACTGGACCCACAAATACCACTTTGTTTGCATCCAAATCAAATTCCATGTGGACTGTCCTCAATCTATTAAAAACATTTTGATCAATATTTGTAGGCAAGTCATTGAGAGCATGTTCATCAATTCTAACATCTGCATAAAACTTGTCATGGTCTACTTTGTATTTCAATGCCCTGTACACATGATCCTGCTTACGTTAAATTTATAATGTGTACCACATTGATCCCTTCTATGAACAATACTAATTAGCAAATGCTCAATTGTATGTGGTAAAACTTTGGCCACTTGTTCTACATGTTGAGGAAAACTTATAGTGTGTCCTTTGTACTTATACTGACCACCAGTTGCATGTGTAACTTGCAGTATAGGGCTGACACGTGCAATCAACATCTCTTCAACTTGAGTCAAATTTGCAAGCTCTTCTAGTTGAGATCCAGGGTCCATATTGTTTGAAGATGAAAACTTGTGAGTTCCTCTTTCTTGTCTACACCTATTGCATATTGGGCCTTCACAGGTGCGATATACTTTCATTGCAAGATATGATTCTTAACAAACATGACACATTTGAGGAGTCTTAAAACTATCTATCTAATGCCCAAAGTGCATTTGCAATCTTCTAAATTTAGTTTCAAGCATACGATTTGGGATTCCCATGTTTTCCACAGTATCGTCAACATCAACATTTATTTCTAATTGATTTTCATGCTGTGGCATTTGTAGAACACACTCTATAGACGTAGACTCTTCATTTTCAACATCTAACTAAATGTTTACATTAGGTGGATTGTTATATCTATGACTTAGTTCAGCATCATCTTGAATCAGTTGAGGCCCTTCATTTTGAAGGCTTTGAATAGAAGTTCATTGACGGTTGTTCGTTGAAACATTTATATCAGCTCTATTTTCAGTTTCTAATTGTTCCACTATTACTTTTGCCCTTCTTCTACGAATTCTTTATCTATTAGTTTCATTACACCTGACCCTATGTTGTTCTCTTTGACTTTCAGTCAATTGTTCTTGTTGACGTCTACGAGACTCTCTTCTATATTATCTTTGATATTCTCTTCTAGCTTCTTCTGATTCAAAGATCAACCTCAGTCTCATCATATCTAGTACGGAATAACGTTAAATTAGTGACCTAAGAAAACTTTATATTATACATATGTTAAAACATTGTAATAATTGGAAAGAAAGAATATTACTTGTCAATTAATATGTTTTTATATATATACATTTGATTTAGAAAATGCCAATTTATAATACATTGCAATTTAGTTGTGATAATTTAAATACATATTTAAACATATAGAATACAAATTCTGAAAAATAAAACACAATAAGAATACTTTGAGTGTAGATACCATAAAAATTTGACATACATGGAATGAATTAGAGCCAAGATATACAAGAATAACAAAATGAATTTTTGTTTAACAATAATTGATATACAATAAGGATTGCAATGGTCTAAAGGCCATTTTGTGAAAAAATGACAACACAGGATCTCTTATTTGTAATACTAAGCAATCAATCCAAAAACATACGTGATCCAATTTGGATCTCAATACAAACATTAATTGTCAACATTTCAATTCGAGTATGTTTGCCTCCATCTTCCCCTAACCCATTCTTGCTCTTCTCGTACGTGGGCACGTGAATACGGCTTCAGAGTGTGAGAATTAGGAAAGTACACCTCATAGAACTCTACTTGACTAAGGGGTGAAACAAATCTTTCAATGGTCACACCTGACCACCAATAGTCATTGTCTAGTACTACTTCTACTGCAAATCTAGGAGGTACAAATCATGGAAAAGTAATAGGAGGTGGAATAGGTCTCATATAATCTACATAGACCTCCTGAACGAGGGGCTCTTGAGCCCATTCGTCATTTATGAAATGGTGATACTTGACACAATATTTTGTCACCTCACTATTGTTAATAATGTCTACAATTGTTGCTTTGAACCAGGCCCCTTCAAACCCCTCTTCATTAGAGCTAATCTCAACCTTCATGCCCATAGTAAATTCCATGTCTATGCCTAATTTATGATTACAAACATAAATAAATTAAAATTAACAAATTCAATTTCATTAAATGAGTTTCAATAAATAATTTTTTGAACGAAATTATGTAAACCTAATTTTAAGGAACAATTGATTATATGAATTGCATTAATTTTATTAATACAATTAACATAATCAATTTCATTACATCTAATTCAAATATAATTGATTAACCTAAATATTGCAGCATTCACATATTTTGTAAAATAGCAACAAAATGTTGTATTTTAAACTAAGTATGAAAATTGCAATAAAAGAAATATAATATTAATGTCATTAAACAAAATCAACTTCATTAAGACAACTTCTATATCAAATTTGTAACATTAGAAGACCTTATACATTCATATTAAAAACATCTATACAAATATGGCGGCATTGCCATCCACATGAAAAAAATGTAATATTTCAAATTAATAATTTAAATTTGTAACAAAATGAAAGTATATTTCAAAGTAGTTATTAAAATCCTATTAAAATGAATGTAATTTTAACATTTGAAAGTAACTATTAAAATACTAATAAATTAAGTTTTTAAATATAATAAGGAATTGAAATCTAAATGTAATATTGTAAATTGAAATTTCCTAAATTTATACAAAAACAAAATATAATTAATGTAAATCATATTTCTAACATTTAAATAAAATAAATTATAATTATTAATTGTTACAATATTTAAAGCAAATAAATCAAATAAAGGTAATATTCGAAATGGAAATGTCCTAAATTTATATAATTAATCTAAACCCTAATGTGTAACATTAAAAAATTAGCAATTGCAATTTTAATTATTAAAATATAATTAATGCAAATCCTATTTCTAACATTTAAATCAAATAAATTATAATTATTAATTGTTACAATATTTAAAGCAAATAAATCAAATAAAGGTAATATTCAAAATGGAAATGTCCTAAATTTATATAATTAATCTAAATCCTAATGTGTAACATTCAAAAATTAGTAATTGCAATTTTAATTATAAAAATCCTATTAAAATAAATGTAATTTTAACATTTCAAAGTAAGTATTAAAATACTAATAAATTAAGTTTTAAAATCTAATTAGGAATTGAAATCTAAATGTAACATTCCAAAGGTAATATTGTAAATGGAAATCTCTTAAATTTTTACAAAAATAAAATATAATTAATGTAAATCCTATTTCTAACATTTAAATCAAATAGCTTATAATTATTAATTGCAATATTTAAATCAAAAATCTATATCTAACAAAGGTAATATTCAAAATTAAATTTATACAAAAAACAAATATTACACTATGACGACATTGCCATCCACTATGTAAACATATTATTTAAATATATAAACAAATTATCTAAAGTGAATGTAATAACTATATTAAATAAAAAGATCATCTAAAATAATAAAAAATAATATTAATCTATAATATTATTAGATCTAACAATATTAAAATTAGATTAAATTTATATGCAATGTTAAAACAAAATTAGATGAAATATTACAACAATATTATTTGCATATAAAAGAACATAAAATTATCTAAAATACTAAAAAATAATATTAATCTATAATATTACAATATGGCAGCTTTGTCATCCATAATGTAATATTATTAGATTTAACAATATTAAAATTAGATTAAATTTATATGCACTGTTAAAATAAAATTAGATGAAATATTAGATAGTTTTATAATATTATAAAATTATAATATTATAAAACTATATTTTATATAGCCTTATATATATTAGATCTAATATATAATATATTTATATATATTAGATCTAATATCTAAAAATCAAATATCTATTTTTTTAAAAAAATTGAATATCTAAAGATCTAATATCATTTTTATTAGTTTTCTATAAATCTATAGATCTAATATATAGTTTTATATTAGATCTAATATATAAATATATATTAGATCTACTATCAAACTATATAAATCAACATTCAATTAATATCAATCTAATATCTCACTATATCTAAAAATCTATTTACCTTTAAAAGCTGAAGATTGAAACTGGTTGAAAGTTGTTTGCAAATCCTCCTCTCTACAATGCTCAAAGCTCAAACCTGTCTGCAAATCCTCTCTCAAATCTCTGAACCTTCAAATCCTCTCTCAAATCTCTGAACTTGCAAACAAAAAAATAGCTCGAGAAATGAAGAGGACTCTTTTATAAATGAAGAGTGACTCTTCATTTCTAAAGCATTTCGTACTCTAAATGTCCATTCATTTCTAAAAAACCTTACTATAAAATAATTTTAAAAAATATTAGAATGAGAATTTTTTAATTGCATTACATAATGAGAATTTTCGAATTGCATTGTTGGGGTAGTGGCTATCGGCGCCAGCCGCACAGGTAGCCAGTGCACGCTCCCACTCCGGTACGAAATGCATCCAGGCGGGTACAAAATGCGTCCATGCTGTTGTGTCTTTCAATTTTTGATTTTTTAATTTTTCGTTTTTGATTTTTTTTATTTTCATTTTTGAATTTTTTATATTTTTCATTTTTGAATTTTTTATATTTTTCATTTTTTATTTTTCTTTTTTTATTTTTGATTTTTGGCAATTCATTTTTTTTGTATTTGATTTTGATTTTTTGATTTTATTATTTTTGGCTGTTTGTTTTTTGAATTGTAACTGACCATAATTATTTTTTTGTACATGACATATTGCTTGGAATATGTCATGTTAGTGTCCTTCTCTTCTACTACGGTTGTATAAGAATGCCTCTCAGTGTAATAAACATAAGATAAAATTGTTAAAAAAAAAAAAAACATAAGATAAAATTGACCATTTTGACCATTTTCTGAACCTTGAATGAATGAAGGCACGACAGAGATAAACTGCACATCCAAATTCTTCTATATATTCTTTCATTTATCATTACTTTAGCAGCGTACCCCATAAGCCATTATAATTAGTTGGAAAGAGAAGACTAATACACCTAGTTTTCTAAGGCTAAAGATTCCTCCATTTTCCCAAATTTCAATTATGATGAATTACTAGAATTTTCTTAGAGTCATAGCACAAACGTTCCTCCATTTTCCCCAATGGTCAATTCTTTCGAATAGTAAAATTTTATTTCATGTGTATTCATGCGTCAACTTCACCAGCGTAGCCCAGACGTTCCTCCCATTTTCCACAACTGTCTATTCTTGCATTTGTAATTAGTTGACGCTATTCTTGGTTGGAAACGGAAGATTAATACCAAGTCAAGTCAAGTCAATTTACCAATGCTTGCCAACTCAATCTGGCCCATCGAGAAAAGACATGGCTTGAATTCGGTGACCTGGCTCACAAAATAGAATGGAAAATGGCAGAGAACATTGTATTATCAAATGAAAAATGGCAAAGAACATTGTATTATCTGATGTAAAATCAAATAATTGAGTTGTATATTATTATATTTTATATGGTGTCAAATCAATTAAAATTTGGCATTGATGTGTTTGGTTCGATCATGGAAGATTAGATTTTTGTTCATTTTGATTGCAAATTGATTATTAAAAAAATGGTTGGATGAAATTTGTTTGTTTCGTACATCTATATCAAATATTTGAAGCTATAAGATTTCTTGAGTTGTCTAGGAGGCTGCCATATATTAAGCTTTTGTAAAGGATAGGGTTGGTACAAGTGGCTTCTTACTCCAAAAACTAGTTTGGACACAAGATGCATTAAGAATCCAAATGTACATTTTTCATCTTCCTAGTCACCTTCATAGTCTAATTGTGAATACCAAAGCAAAGAGAATTGTGTTTTCTTGGAGTATTAGAGACAAATAATTTTGAGGAGGAAGAACTCTTTGGCTTTTAACTAATAAGACTCTTATGTTTTTTCTTTTTTTCTTTTTCTCTTTTTTTTTTCTTTCTTTTTTCTTTTGCATAAATCTAGATAGAGCTCCAAAGTTAAAAGAATATCTAGGTGGATATTCATTGCATAAATCAAACTATCAACAAATTTTATGTGTGTACTTGCAAAAACTAATGTTGTAGAGTCATTATATGTGAGTTCTAAGTTTTGTCCCATAGGAGTACATAGCGGTTTGTAATTAGCCATGCTTTCTATAATAGTTTTGTTGGGCGATAACCTTTTTGTTTAGATTTGTCTTTCACATTTTGCCTATAATTCTCAATATTACCAGTGATACATAAATCATCCACATAAACAACAAGATAGACAACAATGTCATCAACCTTCTAGTTCAGAAAGAGTTGCAACAAAAAATTCAAAATGTTTGAAATTCAACTTTAAGATATTCTAGGTATGTTTATTATACTAGGCTCGAGGTTTTCATTAAAACATATGATGATTTAACAAGTTTGCATACCTAGTTTTCCCTTACCATTGACTCCATGTCCTTTTGGTTGAGTCATATACATTGTTTCTTTGAAACCACCATCTAAGAATGCAAATATTGCATCCATTTGATGAATTTCCACCCATTTTTTGTTACAAAAGCCATAAAAGCACAAATATTGGTCCTTTTCATTATAAGTGTGAAAGTTTCATTATATTTTATGCCCTCATTTTTAGCATAACATTTTGCAACATGTCAGGATTTATTTTTTTCAAGTGAGTCACAACCTCATAAATATTTGGCAGAATCGAATATAGAGCATTCATATATACTATTGTGCTATTTTCCAAAAAATTGATAGGCTCCAAACGATGTATTTTAAATCTATGAAAAAAAACCAAATTATAAAGACCATATTATATAATATTTTATCCTTTATCTACATTGCTCCCAAAGTGTGACTATAGATCTATTATTTCACAAAAGATAGAACAATGATCAAAACATAGTCTATCAGATTATTCACCAAAATAGTAACTCATGAGTATAATTGAAAATAAAATTCATAAATCAACTCCAAATTAATGTAAAAGAACTGAGATATCTATAAATGTTATATACCATCATCCTTAACTATCTCTGATAACTTATAACAGTCCAACTATGCCAAGCCAATACTGAATATCTAATCACGAACACTAATCAACAATACTAAACATCTGCAAAACCCCTAAAAAAAAACAAAGGTGTTTGAAAACATCTTGTTCAAACCATTCCTACAGTCTTTTAGCTACTATATCAATTAATATATATGTTTATGCACAACTACTATGCTAGTATTATCATAGCAACTTTACAAAGCTTATATCTACCAAACAGAAAGCATTGACATCAATGAAAACTAGTTATTCTTATATGCAAAAAGACTTATTAGGAAGTATGCATATCACACTACAAAATAGTTGAAGGGGTGTCAAAGTGAAACAAGGATGTATGAAATCAAGCAAGTTATTGATGAGATTAATAAAATCATAAGAATTTCAACATAGAACATTTCCTAGGAAGATTCCGCTGAGATTTTTTTGTAAATATTATGAAGACCAACAATAGGCCTGAAATCCACCTTTGGCCCCTCTTAGTGTCTCCTATATCTAATATTAATATGGTAATAAATCAATGGATTCAAGAATTTTTATTCCCCCTCACTCCATTTCTTCATTATAGTCGATAGTTGGTTATCTTGATTCATAACTATACAAGATCATTAATTAGTCACCATTTATCCAAATAGAGTAAGAAGATAATTCTTGATAAGTTAAGATGGGATTGTAGAACTAATGGTTTTAGAAGCAAGAAGTATTTGGATATACTACTTTCAACACATTTTTTACTTTCCAAATTGAGTTCTTTTCTATGGGTTATCTATAATTGTCATATGATCTAATATAAAAATTAAAAATGTAATCAACAAAAAATGAAAATATAAATTAAACGAAATGTCTAATAATGAAATATTATTTTGGTATACTCCATTAAAGTAACAGGAAATAAATAAATCATCTTTGATAATATATTTTCCTATTTAATTACAACAACAAAAAAAATAACATGTACCCAAAATACCAGAGTTTTTGAAATGATATAAATTGTAAATTGTTGAAAAATATAATATGAAAATGTTTTAAGAAATTTGAAGTGCTACTGCTTTTCTTTTTTGTTTTGATTATAAGAGTCGTTAATAGATACGATCTTATATAATATAAAAAATTTGTGTTGCGCTTTTGTTTCATGTAATATTTTAATGTTTCCAAAGTTTATCATTTAATGGTGACTGGTTCAAATTTCATGGATAAGCTATTCTAAGTGAATATAGTTAATGATTAATATTCATTATTGTGTATTAAATTATTAATATTTAAAATCATGACAATCGTTGGATTACGAGAGATGAACGGTTGGAGTTGTATTTCGAAAGTACTATGGGTTTCAAAAAGCTTTTCTGAAAACTCGCTTTGGAAACGTGACACATTGACATGTAATTCAATGAAAAGATTGCATGGTATGTTTTAGAAAGATTATGTTACACATTGTATGTTTTAGAAAGTTAACGTTACCATTATAGTATAATTATATTCCATTACAATTTACATTTAACGAAAGCTTTTTAACATTACTCTTAGTTGCAAAGCTAAAAAGAACTGTTGAACCATTGCCAAAGATTTTGAGACTGTAATTTGTGAGAGCCTTAGAGTTATCTATTCTAACTTCAATCTATCCAGATTTCAAAGTTTAATTTTGCGTAAGATATCTAGCCTGATGCATCCTAATTTTGTAATGTCAAAAATTTACTTTAACCTGCTTTTGAAATTACAATTTACAATTGGGGTTTTCTTAAATTGGGGGATTTTGTAATGTCAAAAATTTACTTTAACCTGCTTTTGAAATTACAATTTACAATTGGAGTTTTCTTAAATTGGGGGATTTTGTAATGTCAAAAATTTACTTTAACTTGATTTTGAAATTACAATTTACAGTTGGGGTTTTCTTAAATTGGGGTCTCCTTAAATTGGGGTTTTCTATGATTTTGTTAGTAAATATCTATGAATCTGTGTTGTTTCATTCTTTGGAAGAACAATGGTGAAAGCGAAAACTCAAGGCCAAGGGCAAGCAGATGGGAAAACTTTAATAGACTGTAGAAAACTAGTAGAAATCCCTAGTTTCACTAATGAGTATCGTGATGTTTATGATCCTATTATCAATGATGAAAGGAGACTTATAGCAATTAAATATGCATTGTGTAGTAAGGCAACTCGGCCAAAGAGGCCTGATTTTATAAAATTTAACCCAACGGTAGGTGCAAAAACCAATAAAGTTGCTTCATGGGATGTTGGTTTGGGTTACATGCTGTTACCCAAAGTTTTCCCTTGCCCAGAAATTGTCTTGATTTGTGCAAAAAATTATGATGAAGAAAGAAAAGAAATTGTGAATAAAAATAATTAGGAATAAATTTTATCAATAACCGAGGAAGAATTTCTTGGTTTGCTAGACCTAGGGTTTGACCGACAAAATTGTAATGTCATATTGACCTAGGATTGTTGGCAGAGCAATATGAGGCAGTCCCGTCAGGCGCAAAAGATTCATTTATAAAGGGTCTAATAGTTGCAGAGGCAAAGACTTCATTGGGTGAGAAACATAAGCCTCCTTTTGATTTTAACATTTTTTGTACCATGGGTTCAGGATACTATATCCTCTCTAGCATTTTTCCTGGGACTGGAAAACAATAGGGAAGTGGGTACCAACATTCTTCAATTCATTTGGGATATCCATTGTGTCAATGAACTAGTAAGATATAATTTTGTTGGACACGTGGTTCAATTGATGCAAGAACAATTAGCATTGATTAAAAGGGGCAATTCTAAGACATTTAGGTTCACAACCTACTTGTGCTATCTTCTGCTAGCCAAGCATGCTGCAATATTAATGAGCAACAACAACAAGCTAGAAATTTAGAGGGGGACAGGTACTCCATTTCCAATATATAACTGGACACCTCAGATAAGAATGTATGATAACAAAAGTAATTATAGTAATTTTGTAGACTTCTTTTTGGCACCATTGTTCAAAATAATAACAAGCACTCCAATGCCCAGGTTGTCTACTTCATGTAGGGATTGCATCCAACTTGTAAGCACAATTCAATTGGCTGACTGGTACTTAATGGAAGAATACACTGTAATAAGCTTTTATGGGTCAGAACTGCAACCCCACAAACTTCCAATGCATGTGACAGACAGGGTGTTTGCAGTAGAATATGTAGTACAACTAGAGAGCACAGATAGACTCTTCACTGGCCAATCAAAGAAGAGCATATTTCCTTCCTTACCTTTCTCAATTGGAGGGTTAACATTTGAGAGAAAGGCATTCAAAGTGGAAAATCTTTTTTTAGATATTTTTCAATTTGATTTAGAGTGGTACTGGAAGTATGATCTACTCAACATCATTCAAACATTGCTTGTTGCTTATAAGAACTCTGCAAACTTATTTCAACATGAAAGTAAACCATTGCTAGAGAAGTTGAAAAACAAGGATAGCTGGGATGACGTTAGAAAAGAGTTGGAGAAAGTTTTCGTTGAGGAAAAAATTTCAGTTGAATAGTTGTCATCACAAATTATGACAACAATAAACTAGGGCATTGTATAGCCTAGGATGTCCTACAATTTCTATGAAAAAGTTGCTCAGCCATCAAACAAAAAAATACCAAAGAGCTTAGTAGAAGCTTGTAAGGATAGAAAATGGACTAGAATGAAAACGGATGATTTTTGGAGTATGAGAAAGGATCTTAGTGAACCAAAGACCAGTGAAGATCTAGATGAAATAGATGAGGATATAGAGTTTAGCAAATTGTAGAATTTGGAGCATCCTAACATGGCATACGACACTGAGGATGAATATCCAGACATTGAGGATGATAATCCACCAATTGCATTTACTCTAGGGACTGGGAGTCAGAGTGGAACCAGCAAGGAATGACATAAAGCATATGGAAAAGGGGCAATCATTGTGGAAAAAATGGGTTATAAAGGTGGTGGTTTGGGTCCCACAGGAGAAGGCGTCTGGAATATAATTGAGATAGAAAAAAGTGCTTATGATCATGGTGTAGGCCTTGGGTTTGCTAGTGTCACTGGTGCCAGTGGGACTGGCCAACTTATACAACAAGTTCTCTCTCTAAAGAGGGAACTAGAATCTACACAGAATCCCATACAAGAAGATAGTGTCAAGAAGCAAAAGCTTTCTATTTCTAGACCACTGACAACAATGACATTCAATCCTAAAGAACTATTTGCAATTTTAGGTTCAGCAAAACCCTCTAGAAGTTTAAATCCTCAAAGAGCATTAGTTAGATCAACAGGCATTGCAATCTCTGCCTCTGCATCACCTTTCAAACATTCAAATCCTTCTGCAACACTAGATTTTCATTTCAAAGATTTCTCTAATAAATTTGTAGAAACAAGAACCAAGAATAAGGAAATAAAGAAGACATTGCATACTCATGCCCTTAATGCAGCTGTAGAGGAACAACCTGCATCCAACAGGGTTTTACCAACATATGACCCAAAAAGAGACATGATGGATTTCATGGTTATTATTCCACCAAAAAAAGATGGAAACCCACCAGAGAGTTAGATAGATCCATTTGAGTTTCAAGTTAGCACTCTCGAAATGGATTTTTCCAAAGTTAAAAATATGGACAAAATCAATGTGTCAAAGTCTACAAACCAAATGGTCTACAGTGCACTGCTAAAGGTGGAAAGAGAGAAAACCAAGCTCGAGAGAAATATAGAAAAGTTATAGGCAGACATTGGCAATGAAAAAGCAAAGAGGAAAGCTTCAGAGAATAGTTTGAATGAATTATAGAAAAAGATTAAAAAATCAACTTCTACATCAGTAGATACAGGGCAAGAACATGTGGAGGTGGTAGTGAAGGAACAAGAGCAGGCAGAGGCAGAGTTGAAGGCACTGAGGGGAAAATTGGTAGAAATTAGTTAAAAACTAGAGGAAGAAAGAGTCAGTTTAGAAAAGTTAGTTAAAACCATGGAGAGTAATGTTGCCTCCAATCGGGAATTGCAAAAGCAATTGGAGTCTCAGGTAGATAAAGAAAATTATTGGGAACACAAAGTAGTGGAAGAGAGAGAGAATTTTGAAAAAATGGCAGAAGAACTAAAGAAAGCCAATAATACAATTCAAACTTTAACAAATACTAGTAATAATTTAGTGAAGATTGCAAAAGAACACATTTGGGGCCAAATATTGGTGATGTCTAATAGCTTGTATGAGTGGTTTGAAATGCTTCAAAGTATGAGAGTATGTTATTTGAAGCTCCATAAGAACATTGAACAAAACATGGATGTTGTCAAGAAAGAAAAGGAAGCAAAAGATATTATGCAACAACTCTATAGTAAGAGTGATAGTTATCTATCAAACAAGGGAATTAGAAACCACCTTGATGCATCAGTAAAGGTATCAAGTATCATTCACAAATGTGAGAAGATACGAGAAGCATAGGAATTGGATGACAAAGCTAAGCACAAGATCACAAAGATGGAACAAAGGAAAGCGAATATGGAAAGTCTTGGTTTGCCTAAGGGATTTGAAGCAAATAAGTTCATTGGAAGAGAAAATTACAAAACAAGGTTGCAGGACAAAATAAATACTAATGTACGCTTTCTCCCTATAGACATATCTCCTGATACATTCATGGATTTCATCAAACTAGTGAGAACTTTGAATGGAGTTTTAGAATCAATAGTGCTGTCAAGTCACACTTCCAAATATGAATTGCTAACGAAGTTGCAGGAGTGTGACTATACTATGAACCAAATTGTTCTTCCATTAGAGGATGTTTGGAGTGGCCTACAAAGATTGCTTTGAATTTTGAACTACTTTAAATTGTAATATATTGCAAATGAATACAAAAAAAATTGTGCTCTATCTAGTTTTCATGTTTTTCAATTCAATGTATGTTGAGTTACTCTATTTTATTCATTTATTCTTAGTTGATTTACTCTGTTATATGCTATTGGAATACAAAATTTCATTTAGGAATTTCAAATTCAAATATGAATGATCATTGATGACATGATACAAACTACACTCTACAGTAATAATACTCTTTGTTCTCAAATTTTAATGATGAAACATAATACATTCTTGCTTTTCTAAAATGAACATTGATTGAGATAATATCATATAGTAGTTAATAAGCTCAAAAAATAACTATTGATTGCTACTACTAATTCAGCAGAAATTTCCTAAATTTTCCAATTCATCTTTGCATCGTCGTCATCATCCAATTCTAGTATTCTAGTTTCTTCATTGTTCTCTTCATTTTTGTTTGTGCCTTCTTCACTCTAACCTCCACTTCTATGACTCCCATCGCCACCTGTACTTGTCCCACTTAGAATCATTGTCAGAGATTGGTTAATGGTGTTGCCCAACCCTCTTCTTTTGCATCTTTTCTTCCAGATTTCCATTGCTTTTTGATAAGGAAAAGTATTGACATCATACCTAGATGTGTAGACCCTCAAGCATGTTTCCAAATTCTTGTCTAGTTTTTTTCTTAGCTTTGATTTTAGGAAGCCCAAAGCACTGAAAACTCTCTCATCCTCCACTGAACCCAATATCATGGTCTGACATAGATCAGCAAGCTTGAAAAACTTTGAAATTTCTTCACACAACATTGTGCTCTGTTTTAGTTCTATCCAAAGCATTGTTGTCAAGCCCTCTTCATGTGGGTTATGCATTAATTGATATTGATGCCTCATAGTCTTTGCAAAAGTGCTTGATTGCTGTCTAAGAAGACCCTCATCTAAAATTCCATTGATTGTCACTCCATTGAATTCTACAGATTTACAAAATTCCTTTATCAAAGTCATCAGCCTATTACGATAATCTTCCTTAGAGTTTAAGGTCCAATATTGAGGAAACACAATTGCCATGGCCTCAAGTAGTTGTTCATATGGGAATCAAGATCTTATTTCAGAGGAAACTTTATAGGCCGTGTCCCTTGAATTACCTACTATAGACTCGATGATCTTGGTAAACTCTTCCCTTGTAACTCTTGTAGCTCGCTTCTTTGGGGCACTATAGTACATTGGTATTTGAAATCCTCTTACACAAACACATAAATCCCCATTTTCAATGATCTTTAAATAATTATCAGGATTGTCCAAATCTGTTAGTTTCCGCCAGTGATTAAATCTCTCATTGGATAAATTTAGGTCATTTCGATAGAGACTATCAAGGGCATGGCATGACATTTTACGCAAGTGAGCATATTCTACAATATACATGGCTCTTTGCTGGGCTTTTTTCATAATGAATGTCATTTCTTCTAGCATGGGAAGAAGAGATGCTAAAGTCAAAAGTGTCTCTATATTGCTTAACCTCTAAAGCAGGTCACCACATCTCTGATTTTCTGCATTGTCCCAATTTTCGTACATCAGTCCAATCAAAGATTGATATTTGGAAAAAACTCGATGCGCTGGTCCATCCAAAGAGATCCATCTGGTATCAACATCTTTAAGAAGCTTGTTTCCATTGGTAATTCCATCAGCAAAGTGCTGAAATTCCCTAAAATGTTTGGGACTTCGAAAAAAATATGAGTACAACTCTCTTACTAAATCTTCAACCTTGTTTACTAAAGGAAACTTCTTCACAACTCTAAAAGCAAGATTCATCCTGTGGGCCATACAGTGAATTCCAACAACGTATGGTGAACAAGAAGTCTGCATCTTTGTTCAAAGACCATTCCTTTGACCTTGCATTACTGAAGCTTCATCCACTCCAACACAGATCAACTTCTTTGCTATTGTCAATTCATCCATACCTCCATATTCGATTAATTGGTTCTTTACTAATTGAAATAAAGTTTTTGATGTCGCATTGTCCCTGAATTTTGCAACAGTTAGTAGATGTGGTTGGCGGACATTATTCTGTATAGTATAAACATGCATGCATACCCACGACATATTATCTATTACTGTAACTTCGTCTAAGGACAATGCAATAAAGGTTGACTCTTTTATTTTTCTCTATACATCCTCTATTTAAACCTGGGAAATACAACTTGCCAATTCCCATCCACTGTTTATTGACCAATGAGTGACAGGATAGTTAGGAACTTTCAGAAAGTTTAACAAACCACTCATTTCTGGATAGTCTGTCATTGGATGCCCTCTACTCAAAATACGGAAAACATTACTTAATTGAATAGTTTTTCCGCGATCTTCTACTTCACTTGCTTTTGCAAAAATAGCATTAATAGAACCTTGAACTTCACCAGGCTTCATCTTAAATTTCTAAAACAAATAATATTCCTCAGCATTCCTTTTATGTTGACATTTCTCCTTTGTTTTATATCTTACCACTTTTATTTCCTTTCCATCAACAGTTGAGGTTTCGTAAACCTTACCAACATGTTTCTCTATGGTGTCTAGTTTAAGCTGCAACCGCTTTTCCTTTTTATACTTCCAACTACAAATCGTACATATGCATTCTACTGGCGGCTCACCTTCAATTGGATTGTCCACAGGTTCAATGAATGGATACTTTGCTGCCCAATCAAATTTAAATCTCCTTGACATCTCCCATTGACAATCAATTTTTTCTTTTGATTTTCCTCTCCCTTTAGTGTTACTGTTAATTGAACCATCATCATCACCGAAGTCAATCGCTTCATCCTAGTATTGGTTGTTGACTTGAAATTCTTCTTCAAGGTCATCTTCATCAGAGATATCAAGTTCTGTAACTTCATCACCAAATTTATTAGGCTCCCAAATTTGTTCATTAGACTCCTGTGTAGGTTGAGAACCTTGAAATTGTATAGGTTCCTCTGATGATGTACCTTCCTCACTTTGACCAACACTATTGCATCTGCCCACGCCAAAGTATGAAGATAAATTTTTGCATTTCATTGGCCTCAGGCTCTCTTGGACATCTCCACCTGCAATAGCCCTCTTCCTGTTTAACTTTGACTGTGACATCTCCAACAAATTAAGGCTGCAAATAAAATTTTACTTGAATAAATTCTAAGATACTACAGATTGGTAGTCATTCGCTACCGATCGCAAATGCAATTGTGAGCTTAGAATCAACTAAATCTCTTGAAGTCTCCTTCTCTCCAACATGTTTCAATAATGAAACTCATATCTCTTAAATAGACAACTACAAGTAAACCGTTTTCATATTAGCCATCAGATTTTGCCTCATAATCTCCATCGTCCATTTTGGAGAAGGGGCCGACAGTTGGTTATGATTAACAACTAATATTTTGCGAACCCGCATATTTTCAAATAATTGACTAGGCAAATAGGGCGAGAATTTGGGACATGATTATGTATGATGCATGGTGAATTGGTTCCTAGTGTAAATAAAATTTTTACTTGGGACAATGGGCCTTTGGCGAATGTTGATCCTCGATGAAGACACCCAATTTAATTTGTGGCGAATAAGAGTGAAATAGTAATAAAAATATGGGCGAAGAACCCGACTACCGTACTGAAATTATGTAAAAACAGTGGCGAACAATCCGACCACTATATGAGCATTTTATAAAATTCAGGTGAACCGGTCAACCACTATACAAGCATTTTATTCACCAAATTCTATCCGCCGATTGGGACATATTCGCCAATTGGTGAATAATCGCCACTAAAAAAATCCCTGTGGGGGTGAATCAGTGTAGATGACACCCACGAATCTCTTCACTACAGTAAAATATGGAAATGGACAGGCTTCACCCAAATCAATATTTTATATGTCACGAGTTTATAGAAAATAAAAATTATAATTAGAAAAATGAATTTTAAGAAAAAGATCTATGGGTTAGACTAATTTGGTAATTGTAACTATGTTTTGATCCTTAATTCTCAAAGGGGGTGTAAAAATTAATGCTATAGAAACCATTCAAAAAACAAAAACCATAGAAAATTTAAAATTGCATTAACATAAGATTTACATAGAAAACCATTTATTTGTCAAGCTTTACAACAAAACACATAACAATTGCATGCAAAAAAGAGCTCAACCTAGATCTAAATCACTAATGCATATACAACACTTTAAATTTGCAAATTCCTCACATATTTTCTATTAATCTATGAAGTTAAACTAAGTAGAAAAAATACAAAAATATTTAATGCCAAATTTTAGTATCAGGGTAACACTAAAATCTCTCTTTCTAAATTTTCAATAATCCTGCCCCACAAAACAAACTCATAAATATACAGAAAAGTAGTTTAATGTACATAATATATACATAAAAAAGTGTGCACTTTCATTGTGTGCAATTTTTTTATGATAAGATTTTGGACTTGTGCAAATTGGATACTATCACCCAATAATCACATAAGCTTAAGTTTAAAATTTGTAAAATATTTTAAAAAATTTGCTGCAGAAAAATTGGGAATTCTTAATTGAAAGATGGGGAAAATTTATGAGACAAGAAATCTTTTTGAATAATTGTGTCAGGTTTGCATTCCTAATGTTGTAATTTACAACACGTTGATTGATGAGCATTGCAGAAGGGGTGAGAAAGAAGGAATCAACTTTTCATCTTAGATATCAAAAAGAGATATTCTTTGGAGAACACAATTTTATGAAATCTAATGTTTAGCATGCATCAGTGCCTAGATATACTGATGAAGTATTTGTTAAATCTATTCATATAATAACAAGGAGGAGTTGAGGCATCAATTTGTTTCCCAAGAAACTCATACAACTTTGAATGGAAAATAAGAGATGGAGATGGAAGAATGTAAATGTGAAAGGAGAAGAATTCTTGAAGGTAATGTGAAAGCTTCTCAGCCAACAAAAAAAATTGAGTGGATTTTACAATCAATCCAATGCTTACCTGGTAATCCTTTAAAGGAGGCTTATAAATTTTTTTGTAGAGGTACTGGAGTTATATTTTAGGAAGCATTTGCATGAAAGTACTCTTATAATATTTTTTTTCTATTCTCCTAGGTTAGATGACCCAGTAGCTGCCTAGGCTAACTTTGTGTAAATAGAACTCCTAAACCGAAAGTTGGATTTTTCTAATTTCCCAATGTATCTCGATAGGTGAGTTAAGAGATTAAAGATAAATTTTTAGATTTTTGGTATTCATGGATCTCTCTATAGATATTGTTGAGCGCAAAGTAGTCAAAAAGTTGCATTTCAAAAGTGCCTGCCCCATACTCGCTATGTTCTTGCACCAATAGTCATTCACTCAAGAATTCTAGTACTTGTGGCCAAATGTCCCAGTATTTTTTTATGAAATGTCTGAATAGGGTGCTAGTCACCAACTAAAAAGCTAAAAAATGATCGACTATTAGTACATGTGTTTTTATATTTTGGGATCTTTTAATAGTAGTAATTGGGGGGTAAACATGAAAGAAAAGGTCATAGTTATTCGACCCCCTAATGATTATTGGGTCACTTCCCCTGCTCTATATATTAGATATTTTCCCCAATAATTATCACTCTTTTTTTAGTCAAATCAACCAACTTTGAATAACTAATCTATAGTTGAAATTTTGCAAGCTTTTTGGATTAAGCTTTTTGAATGAAGAAAACCATGCAATTTTGTCCAAAGAGCTTGCAAAATTTCTAGTTCATTGACTCTAGAAAAATCATAACAAGTATTCTGTAGTTGCTACTTGGAAAAAGAGAATTTTGTAATCTTTTTGTTGGTACTGCAAGTTTTAACCCCCACTGTTAGTTGGGGTTACAATTGCTCTTCCTAGCACTGCTCAAGGGTTTTAAGGAAAACAAAAAACCATGAGCTATGTATCTGTTGTATTTTTATGCAATTATCATCCTTGTCTTCTTTAACTCTATTTTTTTGTGTCTATGTCATATCTATTGTTTGGGATGCCCATATCATGCCAACATAAAGTAACCAAAGAAAACAACTTGGAAAGTGAAAGTGAAAAGTTTTCTTGAAATTTTTTTTTTTTCCTAATTTGAAAGGTTAATTGAATTTGGATTTTTTTTTATAGTTAGAGGTTTATGATGTCCTTTTAGATTATTTCTTCTTCGAAGGATTAATATGTACATGGTTCATTATATATTTAATTTGGCATCAATTTAATTTTTTAGTTTAGTATAGCATTCTATAGTTGTAAAAAGAAGAAGTTGAATCAACCTGCATAATTTTGTCACCAATTGAAGGAATATTTCCTGGAGGAAGGCCTAATTATATTGTAACCATTATATTATAGCTTTTTGTTCTTAGGCCAGTGAAACTAGTGATCAATTAACAACACTTGGTAAAACCAAGATTCAAAAAATTAGGGATAGCTTGGGGGTTGGGTTCTTAAGGAGACCCATTTGGTTACTTAATTGTGAATATAGTTCTTATTAATCAATTATCTCATTTCTTCATTTTAATTCAACTATTTGTCAATTTTATTTTAATAAAATTTGGACTATCATATAGAATTGAAAAATAGATAATATATTTTGTGTGTTGATATAGTCAAGGACCAAGTACTTATTGAAGGGCAACCAATTCAAAACATTAAGGGAAAAAAATTACATTAGCAAGCCCTCAATTTCTGAAAGTTTCATATTGGAAAACTTATTTGGTTTAAAGTTTTAACTAAACAAAGAAATTTGTACAAAAACCATAAGCATGGGGATTAAAGATTATAAATGAATTAACTTATGTTACCTTGGTTTTCTGGCATAGTAGTGGCTCCCAATGAACTCTTGTTGCTACTTGATGTTGCATTTTCTTTCTTCTAAGGGTTGTTTGTGGCATTTTCAAGCATAAGTAAACTCCTTTGCAAATAAAACCATAGATAATATTTATAAGGAAACTATTGAAACACCATAAAAACCTAAAAAATAACTGGAAATTTACCAAAAGAAGTTATATTGGAGTTTTGTTCCAAATGAAGAAGATCCTTGCTCGTTGACCCATGATCAGTGGAACTACGACATCTGTCTATCAATCTTAGAAACTAAAAAATTGAAGCATTTTGAAATCATGTTTTCAGTACAAGAAAGCTTCAATCTTGTCTGTTCTATTGCCAAAACACAAATATATTATTATATCCAATGACTTAAAAAAATAAATTAATCATCATGATGCTTAAATTTGAGAAAATGCTCCACAACCTTATGAAGGATGAGCATTAACCACATAAATAAAAAATCATTTTGTGGTCTAAATTACAAACCAAAATATCCATTAATAGTGTCCTTGATAATCAACTCACATGAGACTATATATGCCTTCTTCATTCATGACACTATAATATGCCTTGAGATAGTCTTACTCATGATTTCCCCATTTTATGCTCAATAATAGCTTCTTCTAACCACTTAAGTGTTGAGAACATGTGTCTCAACCTTGCAATCTTTTTCTGGAAAATTCCAGAATTTGTTTGTGGAAGTTTTCCACTTGTTTATATCTTGGAAAAGAGTGTATAAAATTCCAAAAGGTTCCCTATCCATAGTAGAATATAGGAGGGTCATTTTTAGAGCATAGTTAGCTTGTTTTATGACTTTTATGGGGGTCTAAACTAGGGGACAAAATTATGGACGGGATTACTATTTTAACCTGGTTGTTTTTCATCTTGGAAATGTAAAAGGAGGGCTTGGGGAGGTGTTTGTATCATTGAGTTTTTGAAAGACTAGATGCTAAGAGTCTCTCCGAGTTCGAGTTGTGGTGATGCACTCTTGTAAGAACTTGCATTGCAAGTGTATTGTAATCGTCTTGATTTGATAATACATTGTGCGGGTTTTGGAGGGTGGGGTTTTTCTCCCAGAAGGGTTTCCCCACAGTAATCACTATGTTATGTGTTCATTGTCATTTTGATTATGCTTTGTTATGCATTTCTTGAGATCTTTACGATATTTAATTTGAAATTTGCATAACCGTCCTCTCAAGATTAGCGTAGGAAGTGTTTCCGCACACCTTTGCTTCCTTACAAGTGGTATTAGAGCCTAGCCAGTTTTGGTTCTATTTTTTGGGTATAGGGTTTTTTGAGCTAATCAAGGTTTGAGTGGGAGCTTGTGTAGAGTATTTCATTTCTGTGTTGCAGGATTGGAAAGATGGCAAGCATATCAGGGAGGATTGATGTAGAGAAGTTTTTTGGCACAAAATTTGAGATGTGGAAGCTAAAGATGGAAGATCTGTTGATTGATCGGGATCTATGGGATGTGATTGATGAGAATAAGAATAGGCCTACAGATCCAACTTTAGCCACACAATATGATGTGACTGATAGAAAATCTAAAGGTCTCATCAAATTGTGTCTTGCAGGCTCTATTCTGATAAATGTCCATGAAGAATCTACTCCAAAGAAGCTTTGGAAGAAGCTAACTAAGATCTATCAAGCGAAATCACTTGTGAACAAAATTTTCTTAAGGAAGAAATTGTATTCTTTGAGAATGGAAGAAGGTGGATGAATTTCTGAGCATCTGGAAAGTTTTAATATGTTGGTGACTCAATTAACCTCAGTAGGGGTGCCAATGGATGAAGAAGAAAGATGCCAAATCTTGCTATGTTCATTGCCAGACTCATGGGACAACCTTGTCATGGCCATAGGGAGCACTTTAGTTGTCTTGAAGATGGAGGATGTTGTTGGTTCTCTACTTTCTTAAGAGATGAGAAGGAACGTCTCTCTGAATGCCAAAGAGGCTTTGAGTGTTCGAGGAAGACCAAAAGAAAGAGGCAAGAATGAAAAGCAGCATGGCCCTTCTAAGTCGAAGAATAAGGGGAGATCAAAATCTCCTGCGAAGTCCAAGGTAATCTGCTGGAATTGTGGCAAACTCAGACACTTCCAAAAGGACTGCAAAGAGGAGAAGAAGAAGAAGAAGAAGAAGAAGAAGAAGAAGAAGAAGCAAGATTCTGATTCTGAGTCTGAGAAGGAAGATGGAGATGCTTTCATCGCAGCCTTGGCCACTTGTGTAGGTGAAAATGCATGGTTAATAGACTCAGGTGCATCTTTCCCCTTGACTCCTAATAGAAACTAGTTTAGTAAGTATGAAAATTTTGATGGTGGTAAGGTATATTTGGGTGATAACTTAGTTCTTGATATTGTTGGTCATGGAAGTATTTGTGTGAAATTTTCTAATGGTAGAATAAGAAGATTTGATGGTGTCTTGCATATCTTGGGACTAGTAAGGAATTTGTTATCTGTTAGCAAGCTAATAGATGCGGGTGTGCATGTACAGTTTTCTAAAGCAGGTGTGAAAATGGTGAGATGTGCTATGGTAATAGCAAAAGGAAGTAGATTGGGTACATTGTACCAGCTTGATGCATGCGTAGTTGAGTGCAATAGTACTTTTGATAAGATTGAGAAAAAGACTACTCAGTTGGAAAAGGAGAGGGTTTCTCTTTCAATAGATGGTCATGGTTTTTGGGTACCCAAGGGTGCTCTGTCTACCGAATCAAAGTTGCCTATAGAAAAGACCATGTTATGGTACCAGAGACTTGGCCACATAGGTGAGAAGGGTCTATGGACCATGAAAAATAAGAACCTTGTTGATGGGTTGAATGATTGCAATCTTGAATTTTATTTTTGTGAGCATTGTATCTATGGTAAGCAAAACCGCATTTAGTTTTACTCGAGTTCTCATAAGTCCTCATGTATTTTGGATCTAATCCATTCGGATGTATTTGGTCTAGTTGATGTTGCTTCTATTGGTAGATTTTTTTATTATGTTTCTTTCATTGATGATTTCAGTAGAAGAACATGGGTTTATTTTCTTAGGAGTAAAGCTGAAGTTTTCAGTCATTTCAAAGAATTTAAAGCAATGGTTGGGTTGTAGTCTGGAAAGAAAATAAAATGTTTGAGAACTAATAATGGCAGTGAATTTTTCACCAATGATTTTGACACATTTTGTAAAGATTGTGGTATTAAAGGAGAAGACAACTCCATATTCTCCACAACAGAATGGAGTTGCAGAAAGAATGAATAGGACCTTGATGGAGAAGGCTAGGAGTATGCTGAGTGGAGCTAGACTAGAACAAAAGTTCTAGCCTGAAGCTGTAGCCACTGCCTGCTACCTAATAAATAGGTCTCCTACATCAGCTATTGTTGATAAGATGCCAATGGAAGTGTGGTCGGGCCACAAGCCTTCACTTAGACATCTGAGAGTGTTCGATTGTGAAGCATATGATCATGTGCCAAAGGAGAAGCGGACAAAACTAGATAACAAAGCTATTAAATGTATTTTCATCAGATACAACTATGGTGTGAAAGGATACAAGCTTTGGAATCCTGTTGAACAAAAGATATTTTATTCAAGAAGTGTTATTTTTAGAGAAACTAAGCCTTCTTCGGTTACAGTGTAGCTAGAACAAATAGAAGGAAAGAAAGATGTGATTCAACTACCTGCTACACCGGAGAAAGTTGAATCGAGGCCCTTAGAAAGACAAGAAGTTGAGGAGAGCTCTGTGAGTTCTGAATCATCAAAGGAAGAAGAGGTACCTGAACTTGAACTAGATCTTGCTTGAAGGTCGACTAGACAAAGGAAACCACTTGAAAGGTATGGGTATTCTCCTAATGATTGGAGATGCATATTTGCCTTAAATGCTAATACTGATGAACCGAGATCTGTAGAAGAGGCTCTTTGTATGAATGATTCAAAGTCCTAGAAAATAGCCATGGATGAAGAAATGGTAACTCTTAAGAGGAATGAAACTTGGGACCTTGTACCATTGCCTGAAGGACAGAAGCCTATTGGTTGTAAATGGGTGTTCAAGAAGAAGATGGGTTTAGATGGAAGCATTGAGAAGTATAAAGCATGTTTGGTTGCAAAAGGTTACTCCTAGGTTGAGGGAGTAGATTATGGTGAGATTGTTTCTCCAGTAGCCAAAATGACATCCATTAGAATTTTTCTTTCTATTGCAGCAGCCTATGATCTAGAGATCAAGCAAATGGATGTGAAAGTAGCTTTCCTTCATGGATATTTGGAGGAGGAAATTCACATGACACAGCCAGAGCACTATGTGGTGAAAGGTAAAAGTCATTTGGTCTATAAGTTGAAGAAATCCTTGTATGGTTTAAAATAGAATCCTAGGATGTGGTACCAGAAGTTTGATACATATGTGTTGAGTTTGGGATTTGTGCGATCTAAATTTGATCACTATATATATTTTAAATTTGATGGTGATCATTTCCTAGTTATTGCCTTGTATGTTGATGACATGTTGTTTATTGGCAAAGGAAAAGGTTTGATTGCAGAGTTAAAATCTCAACTCTCGATAAAGTTTGAAATGAAAGACCTTGGTGCAGCAAGACACATTCTGGGAATAGATATTGTAAGAGATAGACAAAATAGAAAGCTTTGGCTAGGCCAGAGCAAGTATGTTGGCACTATTCTAAAAAGATTCAATATGCAGGATTCTAGACCATTGAGTGTTCCTATTACAATGGGAACAAAACTTTCTAGTTCACAGTGTCCTACATCCCCTTTGGAGATGGAAGAGATGAGTTGAGTACCATACCAGAGTGCTGTTGGAAGTTTGATGTATGCTATGGTCTGTACAAGACTAGACATTGCCCAAGTAGTGGGAGTTATTTCTCATTATATGTCTAATCTAGGAAGAGCACATTGGGATGCAGTAAAAAGAGTTTTCAGAAACTTGTGGGGTACTTCAGAGTACTCGATATATTTTCATGGAACAGGAAATGAGCATTCCTTAGATATTCAAGGCTATGTGGATTCAGACTGGGCTGGTGATGTTGATAGAAGAAGATCCACCAGTGCATACATGTTTACATTATTCGGTGGTGCAATCAGTTGGATGAGCAAGTGACAGGTTGTGGTCACTTTGTCCACTACTAAGGCAGAGTATATGGCAGCTACTCATTCCTGTAAGGAAGCCATCTAGCTAAAGAGATTGTGTTCAGATATAGAGCTCAAATAGGGTGCAGTGACAATTTACAATGATAGTTAGAGTACAATCTGCCTAGTGAAGAACCTAACTTTTCATGCCAGGACCAAGCACATTAATGTACAATATCATTTTGTGAGAGATATGGTTGAGGATGGCAAGGTGAAGCTGGAGAAGGTAGAAACTTTGGTGAATGTTTCTGATGCATTAACTAAGCCCATGAGCACAGAGAAGTTCAGATGGTGTTCAGATTCTATGGGCCTCTCGACCCCTAGCAATTAAGTCCATGATACTTTGGATCCCCTGACTCTTGCAAGGTGTTCAACAAGTGGGAGAATGTTGAGAACATGTGTCTCAACCTTGCAATCTTTTTCTAGAAAATTCTAGAATTTGTTTGTGGAAGTTTTCCACTTGTTTATATCTTGGAAAAGAGTGTATAAAATGCCAAAAGGTGCCCTATCCATAGTAGAATATAGGAGGGCCATTTTTAGAGCATAGTTAGCTTGTTTTATGACTTTTATGGGGGTCTAAACTAGGGGACAAAATTATGGACGGGATTACTATTTTAACCTGGTTGTTTTTCATCTTGGAAATATAAATTTCAAAAATGGGCAACATGTGGGATGGTGGTTAAGCCCATGGTTTTGTAAAACCACAAGTGGTTTCTAGGTTGTAAAATCACTATAAAAGGAGGGCTTGGGGAGGTGTTTGTATCATTGAATTTTTGCAAGACTGGATGCTAGAAGGAGTCTCTCTGAGTTTGAGTTGTGGTGATGCGCTCCTGTAAGAACTTGCATTGCAAGTGTATTGTAATCATCTTGATTTGATAATACATTGTGCGGGTTTTGGAGGGTGGGGTTTTTCTCTCGGAAGGGTTTCCCCATGGTAATCATTGTGTTATGTGTTCATTATTATTTTGATTATGCTTTATTATGCATTTCTTGAGATCTTTGCGATATTTAAGTTGAAATTTGCATAACCATCCTCTCAAGATTAGTGTAGGAAGCATTTTCGCACACCTTTGCTTCCTTACATTAAGCCTCATAAATTGTTTGTGCGGGAAATAACAAATTAGTAAAGTGACCACTAGAAAATGTACGCGCACAAGCAAACCCTAACAACTTAACAACATACTACTAAATCTCTTCCCTATATTTTCATCTTCCTCTTGCTCTGCAAAAAAAATAGAACAATGAAATAATTCTCTATATTTTTCATGTTCCTAAGATCAAATAACCTTATTACAGGCATCGAAATGGCACAAAAATGCAAAGAGAAGAAAGCATCTACAGTGAAAATGAGTTTCCATGGACTCAATATTCCTACTGTAAGACACGAAAAAGAAGCCACCGCCCTTGTTGTGCTACCTACAAGGGGCACTTTCTACCATTATATCTAATAAAAGCCTACTTTCAGTAATGCATCGATGGATGTCCATGGAAAATTCTAAGCCTCAAAATGCAGCATAAAAGATATATCCATTTTGAAAAGAAAAGAAAAAGTAAACAGAACCAGGGCAAGAAAGATACCTTATATTCTACAGAAATAGTGTCATGCTTGTCAACGATGCAGAATGATTAATGGTGGTTTTCAAACAACAATAGCCTATCAACTAATTGAAATTAAATAAAATAACAGATATGACTTGATATTATAATTAAATACTATAAAGTATAACATTCAAGTAGAGACAAACGCTCGAAATGGATTTGATATTTTAAAATTTTATTGGTTAATTTTTTATCAATTATAATTAAACAAAGATAACAAAGATGACTTGGTATTACAACTAGTAATTGCAACTTGGTATACAATAGGTACCCTGAAATATATAATTAAATTTATAATTATGGGAGTGATGTACTCCATTATTATTTCCATGATCTTCTCGTAAATGTCCTCCAACTGCCTCACTATTGGAACCTTGGTAATGCGGGGAAGGTCCAACATTGTTAAATCGATAAAATATAAATATATGAACTTATTTTAAAATCAAGTATATTTATATTAATATAATTACATATTGCATTTGTTTAAATATATTATATTATTATAACTATAATTTCAAGTTAATATTTAAATTAATTCTAATACTAAAACTATTATATATATAAATATTATTAAATATACAACTACAAATAAAGGATGTCCTTTGATCTTTCGACAATGAATGCAATATATTATTAAGTCTAATCATTATTAGTACTCTTCTCTTGTGATTAATTTTATCACCAATTAGGGTTTGATAATTGTGTTCATCATA
Source organism: Chamaecyparis obtusa (assembly GCA_027943335.1). Lineage (NCBI taxonomy): Eukaryota > Viridiplantae > Streptophyta > Pinopsida > Cupressales > Cupressaceae > Chamaecyparis > Chamaecyparis obtusa. The sequence continues at coordinate 33,665 of BSBK01003406.1, forward strand.
AAATATTGCAAAAATCATCATTTCCCTTCGAGAAGAAATGGTTATCTCAATCCTATTATGGCCTTTCATTTACCTAATTTGCATATTTTAATAGTTTTATCAATTGTAAAGTTTAATGCTTTTATGAATAATAATCCTAGAAGATTATAATGTCACATAGGAGGCAGAAAGAATTTATAATGACAATCAATTTTTAGCTAACTTGCTAATGAAACTTTTCCTACACAATTGGTTAATAGTCTGTAGGTCATATGTTAATTGGTAACCATTGATATAAATATTCTTTAAATAGAAATATAATCAATCCCTCAAACTATTTATGCAACTCATCTTCCCTATACATATATTGTATTGAAATACTTACCATATCCAATAGTCTACTAAAATAAATTAAACCATCATTTTATTATTCAAATTAAGAACTATTTACAATAATAAAAATGAACATAGACCTTAATCCTTACAAAACTATTCCATTCAATTGAAATACCCAATTTATCATAAAGTAGAAATTGTAACCCTTAACCCTAACCATGATCTTAACTCAAATTTTTTTACAAAATACTAACTACCATAACCACCTGTAGAAATTCTCTTTCTGATGCTATGCTTATTTTGTTTCTATTTAGGTATATATCATACCTTCTTTTTAGTACAGTAGAATAAAGTCATCTGAGTCTTTGTATTAGAAGTAACAAAAGAAGATTCAATCAGTAATTCGTAACAGAAATCTTAGCATAATATCAGAAATCAAATCAAGATAAACCCAAAACAAAAAAAAGTAAACCAATTTTCCCTAGTACCTCCCCACATTTTCCCTTTGCTTTTATTAATTGTAGAGACTACAAGAGGGATATCATTTCCTAAAGTAAAATCTAACTTTATATATTCAATTTCTAAAGAATCTTAATTATTACAAAAATTTTCACATTAAAAAAATTAATAGAATAATTATTAACATGTATCGAAAAAAAATAGAAAAGGAAAGGAAATTGTCAACCATAAAATATACTAATTTATATATCTCAATATTTTCATTAATGCCCAAATGTTCATTAAATATAAAGCCCTTTTACTTCAAAAATTGGCATAAAATATTACATATTATAGTGTAATCTAACATGTTATATAAGTGATTACTTGGATTGATATTTTTATAATATATGTGGTTGAGTTTGTGTATATTTTTAATTTTTTTTTTAAATTTTAACTCTAACATTTTAGAATTGTATTGTGTCATCTATTTTCTCTTGGTGATAATATATCATAAGGAATGAAATCAAAATTTGATTTTAAATAATCACATATAATTTTCTTATAAAAATCTCAACGCTCAAAATTATATAAATTATAATAAAAATTCAAAATCAAATTGATTATATACATCTTAATATTAAAGTGTATATTGAAAGAAAATATTTTTTAAATTATTATACTTATAATAAAATTTTAATTGAACAATTGTTAAATTCATATTATATAGTATTATAAATTTATATCAAACCTTTGCCAATTAATGAATAAATAAAATATATTATATAAACAACTTCTCTTTTATCATAAGATACACTCAAGTAAATGATACATAATCAAAGTTGTACATATATTATAACAAGACATGACATAGGCTTCGCTTACAATTCTAAAGAAAACAACTCGTGAAAATCATCTCGTCTCAACAAGGGGTAAAAATCATAATCAAGACACCTATGTATTTGAAGAAATCATTGACTTCATGCACTATTAAGTGAAAAACAATATTAAAAAATGAGCCATCATTTACAATTGGAATAATTTATTTCCATAGATTTATTTCAATTTTTGTTCTTAAATGGTGACAAGTATACAAAATCAGATCGATGCAAGACGTATGACTAACAAGATTAATAAAAGAATGATAAATCATAAAGAGACGAGTCTTTGTGGAAGTTTAGAAAACAATAGAAAACAAGAAGATGATTAATACGGCGAGCGGAAACAATAGTGGACAACAAAATGACATGTTTAAGTAAGCTAATATGGTGAGCGGTAAAAATAGTGGACGACAGTGTGAGTGAGTTGTCAGAATGAGTGTCATCGTATCGCCAGCGATGTTCTGAATGCCCGTTCGAATTAAATGCATAATTAACGATTGGGATTAATTCAATCATCTAAGACAAAGAATGTGGTAGACGTGTCCGATGAGTGGCAGGTGTTATTATTTATTATCGTTCGATTCTGCTGCTGTTTCCTGTTCGTATGCTGCTAGTTGTCATTAAACTGCATAAGGCAAAGAAACAATGTTTATTAAAACTGCCACTTGTTCTATGTTTTTGCTTTTTGTTCTAACTAATGACAGATGAGAAATTGGATGGTTGCAGATGTTTCAATCATCTTGCACACCTCTACTGCTGCGTCGATCGTCGATGCCTTTCTGACAGCCGGATGGCTTTCATAGTAAACCCCTTCGGGGTAATTAAATATCATAGAAGTCTAACATTTGGTATTATGCATTATATTGACATTCACGTCAATCCTTAAATAAACTAATTGTATGATTTTAGTGTTATGTTCATTAAATTACATTAACAAACTTCATTATGTTTGCTAACTTAATCAATGAGTGTTTAACATTGTCCTAATATCAATCTTTTATCATAGCTCGAACAAATTGACATGGAATATAAACATGTTACATTATACGAGCATCATACATTTCTCATTGATGATTTAATTATGTTTATAGATGGTTTGATTATTTTTGTTGATTTCATTCAATTACACTAATATTTCTCATGGCAAGTTGTCATTTGTGTTTTCTATTTCTTGGATAATATTTATGTTTCGTCTAATGCCTATGAGAAAGTATTTATGAGTTGGCTTTACATTTGAAAGACTATTTCAAGTTGAACTCTTGTTCTATTTTATTCATTTTCTCTTTGACTTGGGTTTAAAACAAATTATCATGAGCTAGTTCATAAACCCTTATTTCTCTTAAAATAGCTATAACTCAATCCTTTCAAACTCCCAAACTTATTATCTTCAAATTCATCTTAAAGAGTCATAAAGGTGATTAATCTAAAGGAAAATGGTATTTCCATTGCTTTTCTTATTGTCAAATCTTACAAAATCTCTATTACTATTGTTGTTGCTGCTACTAATACTACTCGAATGTATCTACATGTCAAATATCACTGGTAAGAACATGTATTTTAGTATGTGAATTCAGACATTAGAGGGTCTCATCTACAAGATCCACCTTCATGTTCAAGTTATTCCATTAATAGTTCATTACCATGGGTGTATAGTTAATTGATGGTCTATGGTTCACTTTATTTGAACCTTCTGTGTTATGTGTTAGTAATGCACAATTTTTAATGATGGTTGAATAGGATGATGTCCATATACAATATTATCAATCTATATTTTTTTGTGCAAAACACAAAGTAGCTGAGCTTTAAAGAAAATAGAGGAATAATTGTCCTCTAATCAATTTGTTCCACATGCACCACTAGGATAAATCATAAGCTTTGTTGTGTGAGCCTAAATGTCCCTATTATGATCTTAAGTATTTAGGCAAGGAACTTATTAGTTTAACATAATCAAATAAAACTCTATATTCACTCTAAAGGAATAAATTTTCAAAAAACTTGTGCAAGAACAAATAACTATGTTTACAAGGTTTAATGCTCATTTTTTAAAAGTTAAAGAATATAATACTATAGGAATTTTTTAAAATGTGTTTTTTCTTGATTTTCTCTTTCCAATATTTTTAAAATCGGTTTAGGTAAATATGCTACCTTTGTAGAACGCCTTGGAGGATTAACGTAAGGATTTTGAGTAAAATCACATTAAATATTTTTGGGTCAGTATAATTTTCGGAGTGTTTATCTCAAGAAAAAATTCAATTAGAGAATTTTTTTGGCCTTAAAATTTCACATGCATATAGTAAAAATAAAGATGTAGTTAATATAAAAGAACTTGTGAGAATTAATGAATGGAATAAAAAACCATTTAGAAATGTAAGCAAGTTACTCTCACATGAGAATCAACCATAGATTTCATAACAGTAATATTTTAAAGAGAAATATCAAAGAAAAATTAATTGAACTTAATACCTTATTTATTGTGGATTTAACGTGTCGGTATTAAAGATCAAATGTATTATAGTAACATTGGTGATGAATATTTATATTAATTTAAAAGATCTCACTATGAAGTAGTGAAAATATCTCGCATAGATAAAACTTAGTATGGATGGTTACCCAAACACTTCGAGATTGCATGGTTCTTGGAGAACTTATCACTACAAGGGTTATGAAATAACTTGATGGAACATTGTGAATGTATCTAGGCATGGATATTTTTCAATAATTTAAAGAGATTTGTGATTTATGAGTTTAGATAGGTTGAATAGAAACTTGGGGACTCAACTCAAGATATACACCTATATGAGTGATATGATTTATATTGATAGAGCTTACCTAGTATAAAAACTAATTTTAAAAAGAATATTCTAAAAATAATAGTTAGTTTTATAAATATCTCATAAATAGATAGGGTAAGTTAGAATACTAATAAATGAAGGGAGAAAGTGTGGCATGTATATACACTTGAGTGTTCAAATATTACCATATATTTTTAGATCTCTTTGAGGGTGGAATTGTTGGCCAAGTTGGACTACCATGAAATATGAAGAGAAAAAGTGTGGAGTATATACACTCTTATGTTCAAATGTCAACATATATATTTAGATCTCTTTAATGGGGGATTTGATTTCTCAATGTATATTTAGTGTGATATGATTATTTATCTGAGTTTCTTATTTCTATTCCATTTGACATAATATTTTAATATGTAATATATTATTGAACAAATTTATATCTTTAAAGATTTTTGTTGATTCCATGTTTTGAGAAATATTTTGTATTACGGACTTTATTAAATATTAAAAAGGGAACAAATTTCTTGAGATATTCAATCTGTTTTTGATAGATAAAAGCAGAAAGAGGGTGTTGGCCCATGGAACAGAAGGACTAGAAGCACATTAACAGCATATTAATGGCACTATTCTAGAGCATTTCATCAGCAATTTGTCAGCAGAAAAACCAAAGTCTAGTCCACCTCTATAAAAAAAAATAAAAAATAGTTCTTTTCAAAAAACTCAAACCAAAGTATCTTAAGCAAATAGTATCAATCATATTAACAGTATCGTGCCACGTAGGGCTAGACCAGGAACTAGAAAGATTAACCTTAAAAAAGGAAAGAAACATAGAAAAACTAGGGCCAGCATGCCCAATAAAAAATAAAAACCTCATGACAGCATCAATAGCTAAGATCTCCTACCCTGATGTTTGGACATCAGGGTCGTGGCCCACTCTTCCTGTAGGAATAGGAATAGGTCTTTGTTATCTTCGTCTACCTCTAGTTTGACTCCAGCCAACTTTTCCTACATATTGCAAAGGTCATAGCTGATGCATGCATGAACTTGAGGGAAAACTTGTTAGTATCCATGATGCATTTTTTGATGTCCTGCATGTCCTATTTGAGGCCTAATATCTCATTGTCCAGTTCTAAGAACTTTAATTTAAAGGAGCCCTTAAACCTGTCATTACCATCAAGAGACACAAAGTTGTTCTTAGTAGTGGGGGACTTGGTTTGTTGATCATGGGGGAGGCCGGGGGCAGGTTAATGCTTCGGGGAATCTCCATGGTTTGCTAGGGGTTCAAGGGGGGAGTGGTGCCAGTCCTGTGCAAGATCGGGTGATCATCATAAGAACCTTCAATTGACTTAGTGGTATGGGAGTCATTTTTTGAAAGGGACTTCTCCTTCGAGGTCATTTCCCTAATTTTGGTTTTGCATTTCTCCTTAGCAATTCTATTAGAACGGCGGACAAAGCCCCCCAAATCCACCTCCAACTTGACTTGGCTATCCAAAATCCTTCATTTTTTGGGCTTCCTTTCAGTCTCAAGGGTACTGCCAGTCTCCTTCAAATCTTTAGCTTCTAATGACTCAGAAACATGGGATTCCTCAAGCTCCTCCATCCTTTTAAATAGGTTCTTCACTCATCTCTTGTGACTTTTACCTTCTTTTGGGACAAGATCCATTTCCAGGATCTCCTAGATAGAGTGGGAGGTCGATTGAGTGGGATTGTCAGCTTTCAAAGGAGAATCCTCCCAGGTGACTTCTTGGATAATAGGGCAAGGTTGGGGCGAAGGGCAGATGGCCTTGCGGAAGTTATAAAGACAGAGCAAGAGGCCCTGGTGGAGAATAGGGATCAGTTTTTCACAGTTTTCCCTAATATCCAGAATATTACTTTCAATAGAATGAAGGAGGTAAAAGGGAATGGATATGAGATCCCTATTCCTGATATGATTGAGAAAAGGTAAATGGTAATAGTAAAACACTATAAATTTACCTTCCAGCATGAAATATGTCATCACAATGAGCCACAACTTGGGCTAGAACTCCGAGAGCTCTGTTGGTGTTCGAAAACTCTTATGCACAAAAGGCTGCCAATATGCCTTGAGACTGATGTTAGGACTGGCTAAATCCAAGTGTGAAAGCTTTGCAAGGCAACTAGACCAACTATAGGGTCTTAATATGCCCTCTTCTGCTTCTGGCTCTTCAAAACCAAGGCGGGTGCACCTAACCTAGTATAAAATATACTTCATACACCAAGAACTAGGTTTGAATAATAGATAATAGAATAGCGAGAAAGTACTAAGTGTTAACCACACACTCATTGACTCTCCATTGCTATGGGGGGTAAAATGGCCTTGTGACCTCAAAACTATGAGGGATTGCAGGATTGGAAATATTAAATATAACTTGGTTTCCTGCAGGATGCAGTCAATCATGCAACACTTTGCATTAGCACAGGGATACTAACTTAAGATCAGTGCTTTATCCATTGGGCATCACACATGAAGTGAACCTAAAACACAAGGACAACTACTAGATTCATCTGAGAATCCAAGCCATAAATATAGTTAAACATCTCTTACACTACTTACAAGTATCCTTACTGATTGACCCTAAAGAATCTATGCTTCACTCAGAGACTTTTAACTTGATTCTAAATCAAGGCTGAGAGATGAAACATATACATAAGCAACCAAATGCAATGAGCCAGAAAACTCAGAATTCATTAGGAACAACTAAAGGAGAGATCCAAGAATGTGAAACTGTATTAAGTATGTGGATTCAAATCCCTGCATTACAAGTCGACTCAGAAAACACCATAGACAATATGCAAAAGATCAGGAGGTTTTTCCTTCATGTTGATACAACCACTGGAATTGACAAAAATTCAGAACCCAAACACAGTCAAAATTTCAACACTATATACCACTTGCTGCCTTGGAAACCCAAAATAGGTTGCAACAAGCTATGGACAGCTAGGGCCAGGGTTTCACCCACCAAACCAATCAAAATTACACAAGATTTATGGCAGGGGCAGGAAGCACAAGCAACCTGGAGAAAGAGATCTCAAATAGATCTTACAATCATGACAATCAGCGAGCTCAGCATAGTACACCAGGAATGCCATGAAAATTAGTCTAATCGGCCACCTGCAAACAGCTCCTTGAGCTCAAAAATAAACTCCACCAGGTACAAAAACATCTCTACAAATGACCACAGAGCCTCTGGGCCACTTCACAACAACCGGTGCCAACAAACCAGATCAAATCCGTCCACAGAGCATTGAAATTCAATACTTCCTATCATGAAAAACTCTCTGCAAGTTTGAATTTGAAAAGCAACGGTCACTTTGCATTTCGCGGGCTTCATATTCCTTAACCGTTTTCCCTTAGTTGCATATCTGCGTGGTCACAAACCTCACTGCCATAGAAATCTGGGCCCCAATCTATGCTTGGTCGCATGATCGCATAACCCAGAAACGGGTTATGCGAACATGCAACAACCCGTGAACACTATGCCTCGGCCCTGCAAACAATCTGCCAAGCCTTAGACTTGGGCCCACCTACGATGTGTCACACCACCAATCATCCGGTCACCACAAACATGGACCCCACATATCTGGCAAACTGGCAACCAAAAGACTTCCACCAGTTCGTGAAATGCTTTGCACCTTTTGCTAAAAATCTAGCGACCTCGCGACAGTTGTTCGCCAAGTCACTAGACAAACTAGCGAATCGCCAAATCTTCTCGCGAATGCGCAACAAGACTACATGTTATCGGCACCACCACCTTTTTATCCAGACCGCCAAACACTTAACTAGACTTGGGCTCGCCAGATGCCACATGTCACGCCACTACTCGTTGCAACCACTGAGTCACACCTGCCACAGGACCCACCTGCAAACCCTTGGCCACCTGGCACACCGGAACCAATCAGAACATAGCACGTCACCATCTGCCATCAGGCCCCAACACCACGTGGCACCCGGTCGCATGATCGCATAGCCAAAAACTGGGCTATGCGATCATGCAATAGCCAACCAAAGGCTGCCACGTAACCACCTCTGGGACCACAAAACTGCAACCACCACCCTTCTGCCAATGGGCCCCATGGACACGTGGCAAGCGATCGCATGATCACATAGCCAAAAACTAGGCTATGCGACCATGCGCCAGCCAATCACAGGCTGCCACATGTCCGCCTCCTTCTCTGCATCTCCCGGGCCCACCAACGAAACACCATCAACCACAAAGAGCCGGGACCCACGCGGATAGATGGCAAGTGGTCGCATGATCGCATGTCAAAAAAGTCTAACATGCTGCCATGCGACAGCCAATAAGGACATGCCATCTGTCACCCCATCGTCATGCTTGCGCACCAAAGCAAAGTAAACTGCAAGGTAGCTGCACAAGACACGGGACCAACACAGCTAGGTGGCAAGCAGTCGCACGATCGCATGTCAGAAAATTTTGACATGCGGCCATGCGACAGCCAATCAGGAAGATTCTGGACCCACCACACAGTTGGACTTGCGCAGTTAAGACAAAGAACAAGGAGAGCCGGTAGAAAAGAAGACATGCAAGGTCGAAAACACACAGTGTTTTCAGTGAAAGATCAAAAACACATAGAATTTTCAACATGACACAAAGGTAAACTAGGAAGTTGAAAACATCGAGGGTTTCTATGCAGGCCAAAAAGGTAAGGAAAACATCATGGATTTTTGAAAACACTGTGGGTTTTCGACACTGTGGCAGATTTTGACAATTCACTGCAGACCTTGAAATTCAAATAACTTTTAGGATTTTATGATTCAGCACGTGCAAATTGGACTAGAGCTTGGTAACAACATGAAGCACACAGGGCTAAGGGCACTTGACAAACACTTACAGGGGAGAGGCCAATCTCATAAGATTTTTGCTATGACAGAAAATTGGCCTAACAGTGGCTCTAGTTGGGGACGATGGGTAACTTGTGCCCATGCAAGAATTCAGAATCACTGGGAGAGCAGACCAACCACAAGAAAAAAATAGGGAACTCAAAAAATGCAGGGAACAAGCCAAGAAGGAAACACACAACAAGAAAGGGAAAGACTATTTACATCATTTACAAGATTTACAACCAGGCTCAAGGCCCCAAAAGAAAACCAGTGACCCTCCTGAATCAAAAATCTGATTTTCATCCACATATGCAACCAGCCACCTGAAAATTTCATGACCACCTTGCTGCAAGCATATGTGAATAACCATGGGCTGAAGAATGAAAATACAGTGATCATTACCCATGCTTTTCCAGTCATGACTGTTACATTTATGTTCAAACTCCAAGAAGTAGGGAACATCATCCACTTCTTGATGACTGGAAAAAATAAAAAGCTCACCTTGCAATGCATCAGAAAATGAAACATACTGAGCATCATGCATTACATAAAAAATACCTAGCTGAGAAGGACTAGGATCCTTAGATTCACCTTCATGCTTTGCTTCAGCCGCTAAGCAACTTGGTTCTTCCATGGTGTCTTCACTGATTGCATCATGAACCAAGTGAAGGTCCTCTTCACTATCATATCTGGCAAAAGAAGGAAAAGAACTTGAACAAAAGACTTGTTCATCACTGCAATCTTGATGATAGGAAAACACACTATCATGTCCTTCTACCTCTTCTTCTGCAAGGTCATTACATGAGGGGATCTCTGATATACATGGATCTTCATGGTCACTTTGAACACTAGCCTCATTATCAGTGTCAAAGGCTATATCACAGGGGAGCTGCAAATCAAAATTCAAAGCAGGGGCACACCTCTGAAATTCATCAGCCAAGAGTGCCGATATCTTTTCACTGCTCAATGGACTTTGGGCTTCATTTTCCTCTTCATCAGCTACATCCTTGTTATTGCAAACATCATTCTTGTCCAAGATAAAAATGGAAAACACTGGCTTCAGATCATCTTGTATGAAGCAATCTATGCAAGAATCATCATCTGCATCATACTCAATACTCTACCCTTCACACAAAACATCATCAAACCGGGACAACAAAGCTACCCTCTGATATTGAACAAAAGAAAAATCTGTAGACAAACTAGAAATATTATCAAATTCAGATCCATATTCAGCACTCTCATATGCATTGACCTCCACATCAGCTTCATAATCAACACTTTCTACATAATGAGAATCAACATCAGAACAATTGGTCTCCTCATGATCATCATCAGGAACCACCAGTCCTAGCAACCTCTTGTCCTCCTCTAACTGCCAGATCTCAACATTTCTCTCTGCAATCTTCTTCTTAAGAGTAGCAATCTTGATGAGAAGATTCTCATAATCAACATCACTCATGATAGGATCAATAGAGAACTGCCCACTAATACTCATCCCTTTATGCAGTGCTTAACACTTGATAGGGAAACATTTTTAATAAGAGAATACCTAGAATTTTGTAGCAGAAACTTTGTTGACTGAAAGGCAGGGTAGATCTAGAGCTCACCATGAAGCTCCATCAAATAAATTTTTCATGCAGAGCCACCACCTCCTTGAGAGGAAAATGTTTCACTATTTCTTCTTCCAACCAGCACAAACCTACACTAGGTATACACACTGTTTATCAGGAGGAACACTGATCAAATAGAGAAAATCAGAGCCGCCACTCACAACTATGTGAAATTTTTTTGCAAATGCTTATTTTTTACTTCAGACTCTATGATCTTTAACCAGACTCTGGGATGATCCAACCAAGAAGAAAAACTTGCTGTCTTTTACTTCTTCCCCGGCAGAGTCACCATCTTGTTGGTGTTCGAAAACTCTTATGCACAAAAAGCTGCCAATATGCCTTGAAACTGATGTTAGGACTGGTTAAATCCAAGTGTGAAAGCTCTGCAAGGCAACTGGACCAACTATAGGGTCTTAATATGCCCTCTTCTGCTTCTGGCTCTGCAAAACCAAGGCGGGTGCACCTAACCTAGTATAAAATATACTTCATACACCAAGAACTAGGTTTGAATAACAGATAATAGAATAGCAAGAAAGTACTAAGTGTTAACCACACACTCATTGAATCTCCATTGCTATGGGGGGTAAAATGGCCTTGTGACCTCAAAACTATGAGGGATTGCAGGATTGGAAATATTAAATATAACTTGGTTTCCTGCAGGATGCAGTCAACCATGCAACACTTTGCATCAGCACAGGGATACTAACTTAAGATCAGTGCCTTATCCATTGGGCATCACACCTGAAGTGAACCTAAAACACAAGGACAACTACTAGATTCATCCGAGAATCCAAGCCATAAACATAATTAAACATCTCTTACACTACTTACAAGTATTCTTACTGATTGACCCTAAAGAATCTATGCTTCACTCAGAGACTTTTAACCTGATTCTAAATCAAGGCTGAGAGATGAAACATATACATAAGCAACCAAATGCAATGAGCCAGAAAACTCAGAATTCATTAGGAACAACTAAAGGAGAGATCCAAGAATGTGAAACTGTATTAAGTATGTGGATTCAAATCCTTGCATTACAAGTCGACTGAGAAAACACCATAGACAATATGAAAAAGATCAGGAGGTTTTTCCCTCATGTTGATACAACCACTAGAACTGACAAAAATTTAGAACCCAAACACAGTCAAAATTTTGACACTATATACCACTTGCTACCTTGGAAACCCAAAATAGGTTGCAACAAGCTATGGACAGCTAGGGCCAGGGTTTCACCCACCAAACCAATCAAAATTACACAAGATTGATGGTAGGGACAGGAAGCACAAGCAGCCTAGAGAAAGAGATCTCAAACAAATCTTACAATCATGACAATCAGCGAGCTCAACATAGTACACCAGGAATGCCATGAAAATCAGTCTAATTGGCCACCTGCAAATAGCTCCTTGAGCTCAAAAATAAACTCCACCAGGTACAAAAACATCTCTGCAAATGACCAAAGAGCCTCTAGACCACTTCACAACAACCGGCACCACCAAACCAGATCAAATCCGGCCATAGAGCATTGAAATTCAATACTTCCTGTCGTGAAAAACTCTCTGCAAGTTTGAATTTGAAAAGCAAAGGTCACTTTGCATTTTGCGGGCTTCATATTCCTTAACTGTTTGCCCTTAGTTGCGTAGCCACGTGGTCACAAACCTCACCACCATAGAAATCCAGGCCCCAATTTATGCTTGGTCACATGATCGTATAACTCAAAAATGGGTTATGTGAAAATGCAACAACCCGTGAACATTATGCCTCAGCCCCACAAACAATCTTCCAAGCGTTAGACCTAGGCCCACTTGCCATGTGTCACACCACCACTCGTCCAGTCACCACAAACATAGACCCCACATATCTAGCAAACTGGTGACCAAAGAACTTCCGCCACTTCACGAAATGCTTTGCACCTTTTGCTAAAAATCTAGCGACTCTGCGACCGCTGTTCGCCAAGTCACCAGAAAAACTAGCAAATTGCCAAATCTTCTCGCAAATGCATGAGAAGACTACATCTTATTGGCACCACCACCTTTTTATCCGGACCGCCAAACACTTAACTGCACTTGGGCCCCCCAGATGCCACGTCACACCACTACTCACTGCAAATGCCAAGTCACACCTGCAAGAGGACCCACCTGCAAACCCTTGGCTACCTAGCACACCGGCACCAGTCAAAACATAGCACATCACCATCTGCCATCGGGCCCCAACACCACGTGGCATCCGGTCGCATGATTGCATAGCCAAAAATTGGGCTATGCAATCATGTGACAGCCAACCAAAGGCCGCCATGTAACCACCTCTGAGACCATGCACTAATACATTTGGGGGCATTTTGTGACGGCTATGTGTCACAATTGTGATGGCTATGTGTCGCAATAGCAACACCCATAGACGTCGCTATTTTTTAGTCGCAAATTGCGACGTCTATGGGTAGCCATCGCAATTGCGACACATAACCCATCGCAATGTGGCTAAGATTTGTTAGCGGCATGGGCGTCGCCCCCCCGTCACATGGCTTTAGAGGGCCGTCGCAATTGCGACGGGCCTCCCAAGCAATTGCGACGAGCACCTGCATCGCATTACGACGGGTTCCTGTCGCAATTGCGACGCCCGTGGGTGGATTAAAAAAAAATAATTATTTAATACATTGCTAATGAACCACATTAATGCTTTTTTCTTTCAACAAATGAGGACAGCCACTGTAAAGACAACATGATAATGTACACTCACTGTAAGGATAGTCACAAATGAGGACATCTCACAGTGACTGTCCCTTGTGTAATTGCCACTTGAATGTATTGCTATTCAGCCACATTAATGCTTTTATTCTTCAACAAATGAGGATAGTCACTCTAAAGACAACATGATAATGTACATTATCATGTTGTCTTTAGAGTGACTATCCTCATTTGTTGAAGAAGAAAAGCATTAATGTGGCTGAATAGCAATACATTCAAGTGGCAATTACACTAGGGACAGTCACTGTGAGATGTCCTCATTTGTGACTGTCCTTACAGTGAGTGTACATTATCATGTTGTCTTTACAGTGAGTGTACATTATCATGTTGTCTTTACAGTGTCAATATATGCATTATTACTTAAACTGAAGAGTACTCTAAATAATATGTCATTGTGGAGTTCTGATTGCTTCCAATTTGATATACGCTTGTTCTACTTATGTATCCAGCATCATGTAAGAAAAGTTGATGCTTTTAAAATAGATTCATTTAGACATGAAATGCCTGTGCATGTTACATACAAGATTCCAAGGCCCAAAACTGATTACTCATTATAATTCATGTACAGAATGATAATCAACCACAATGAGGCATGCGTAGGCGCTGCTTAGATTTTGAGGCATTAGAAGCTCGTAGAAGAAACTTGACCAATGGCTCATGGAATGCAACAAAATTATTGCCTAAAACAGGAGCATTGGTAACCACAGATGATGGTTTTGAAAAGAACACTTCACCATCAATGTCACGTGAGGGAACTGCGATTTCTAATGGCAAGCAACTTGTAGTATATAAGAGAGATGCAGGTACAGATGCTGGGAATACATTGCTAATGAACCACATTAATGCTTTTTTCCTTCAACAAATGAGGACAGTCACTATAAAGACAACATGATAATGTACACTCACTGTAAGGATAGTCACAAATGAGGACATCTCACAGTGATTGTCCCTTGTGTAATTGCCACTTGAATGTATTGCTATTCAGCCACATTAATGCTTTTCTTCTTCAACAAATGAGGATAGTCACTCTAAAGACAACATGATAATGTACATGGGCTGTAAGTGTACATTATCATGTTGTCTTTACAGTGACTATCCTCCTTCAAGTGGCAATTACACAAGGGACAGTCACTGTAAAGGCAACATGATAATGTAGAGAAACGTTGTCATTTGTATTTTCAACAGTGCCGAGAGAGATTCCCTCCCCGAAATCACAGCTATAATTTCTGAGTACGTTGGGTTTATTTTTCTTTTCTCATTATTATGTAATCTGGTATTCAGCTATTACAGAGCTAAAATACCCAGAAATGAGGACATATCTGTGTTGAATTTATTGTTAGCGGCTTTGGTTATTTAGAAGTTTAATTTTATTTGTTCATCTTTCAAGCACAAACGTTTTGTGGACCGTAACATCTTCATTGTTTCGGGTATGCAATGAAACAGCCCTAACTTGCAACTACCTTCACGGTACTTGTGTACATTATCATGTTGTCTTTACAGTGACTGTCCTCATTCAAGTGGCAATTACACAATGGGACAGTCACTATGAGATGTCCTCATTTGTGACAAGGACAGTCACACATGAGGACATCTCACAGTGACTATCCCTTGTGTAATTTCCACTTGAATGTATTGCTATTCAACCACATTTATGGGCCCGTTTGGACCATAGCACACAGTAGCATCTACAGAGAAGAATATCCCAGGTGTAACAAGTTGTAAGAATATACCAACAATTCTAAGAAGTTCCCTAGCACATAGTAGCATCTACAGAGAAGAATATACAACATGAGGGCAGCCACTGTAAAGACAACATGATAATGTACACTCATTGTATGTGTACATTATCATGTTGTCTTTACAGTGACTGTCCTCATTCAAGTGGAAATTACACAAGGGACAGTCACTGTGAGATGTCCTCATTTGTGACAAGGATAGTCACACATGAGGACATCTCACAGTGACTGTCCCTTGTGTAATTGCCACTTGAATGTATTGCTATTCAACCACATTTATGGGCCCGTTTGGACCGCGGCACATAGTAGCATCTACAGAGGAGAATATCCCAGGTGTAACAAGTTGTAAGAATATACCAACAATTCTAAGAAGTTCCCTAGCACATAGTAGCATCTACAGAGAAGAATATGGGTCAACGAGGTTGACTTCAAAGCCATGCAATCTAATGGTAATAGTAATATCATAATTTGACATACTATCAGAAATACTTCCTAAATAGACTATTCAATCTTATAAGAGATGGATTCATGAGAACTATTATTTATGAAATATGAGTCAATGACTTTAATTAAAAAAATTACACAATCTAATTCTTGTAAAAATATCAAAATTTGACACATTGAAAATACCTTCCAAAAGTATCGTTAATTGATTAATATGAAAAAAATACTCATGAAATATAATTTTATAAACCTAATCTAAAAACTACACAATAAAAATCTTAATAGCAATATTGTAAGAAACTATTCCCAAAAGCAAGCCTAACAAAATTTGATGAAAATAATTTTTGTTTCACTCAACTTTGACATTCACAACTTCCTCTTTTATTATAATAAGAAAAAAAATGTCTTTTTAGATATACCTCATGAACCATACTCGAATAATCTATCATTTTTCTTCTCAAAAACATATTTGCAGAGCCTGCTTCTTTTACTTGTTTGTACTTTTATCTCTCTGATGGAAAGGGTTCCTTCAGGACACATTTTTCCAAGTTCACTGCTTGAGATATTTGAGGAGGGTTCCCCTGCTTGAGTATCCATCCAACCCATATTCGAGTAGTTCTACAATTGCACAGTCTAAATTAATAATACTGACAATTGAATGATGAATGATGATACATAGAATTGATATAAACTAATCCTAAAAACACTAAAACATTATTAATATATTTATATTTCATAAATAAAATTGATATAAAAGATCTAGAAAGATACATTAAAAAATAGCAAAACAGTAATTTATAATAGAAGGAAACTTAAATTGCTATTTAAAAAAAAAACAAGAGTCTTAAATCTTATCATTTTGTTTCATTATCATCCATAAGTACACACCTCTAGCATAATAATTATATTTTACCACCCATAAAATGAAAAAAAGATTTTCACAAGAGAAATTGAAGCTAGATTATAAAAATGAACCATCTTATTGGAAACTGGAACTGTTATCATACCCAAAAGGACTAAAAAATTTCACCTTATCATACCCAGATTGTTGCTTTGCCTGGCGGAGGGAAATTTGATCAGTAAAATTGACACAGAGTATGTTGTCTCCATTGTCATGCTGGATAACAAAACACCAACTTTAATGGGCATGTACTATCCCTTGTGTAATTGCCACTTGAATGCATTGCTATTTGATGCAGGGGCATCTCTAATGCAAGCCAAAGACACCATGATTGAAGGAAGTTGCCATGAAGCCAAGGAGTCAAATCCTATCAATTGGAACATAAGATTTTCACCTTGGAGCTTTGAAGGATTGACTGGTGAAAGGTCCTTTTGATTGACAAATCAGAGTCTTTTTGAATGACAAATCAGAGTCTTTTTGAATGACAATAAATTAGAATAGGAGTTTTAGATGTTTTCTTGGTTTGTAATAAATATTAAGGATTGATTTTATCTCCTTATAAACATCCACTTGTTGGACACAAGACCCCTTGGTGACTTATAAACCTTGGGCATCTTTTGAGTCCTTGGATGAAATGAGCATAGTAAGTGTTTATTAGGTGTCTTTTAGATGTTGTTAAGAAGTTTGAAGGTCCAAAATAACTTTAATAAGGTTCCTAAAGTTTCACAACACATTTTTATCCTTCTCGGCAAAGTTGTTTGCAAAGTTGTAATGCAACTTTAAAAGTTGCTTAGCAAAGTTGACATTTGTTGGATAAACTATTCTAACCACCTAGATGGTTGAACCAACATTTGGAGAGCCTATTTTAGGCTTCAAATGGTTGAAGACAGACAGAGAACCAGTATTGTAATCATTTTGCTTTCATAAAAAATAAAAATAACCCTGTTTTAGTGCATTTCTGGTGAAAAATAAACTCTGTACGGCTGTACGGATGGTGGTTGGATGATAAAATTTGCTTGGAAGTTGTAATAGTGACATCTGATGCTTTGGAAGTTGGTTTGATTGATTCTCTTTGTTTTATATCTAAGTTATTTCAAATTTTCTGTGCATTGTTTACAAACCCTCATTTTCAGGGTTTGACTGATGTAAAGACCTTAACTCACGTTTCAACCATTGGAATTCCTTCTTCCTTGGTGGAATGAGAGTTAAGGATGTATATTTGTATATTCTAAAATCCCTGCCTACGTTGCATCACTATTGAACCACATTAATGCTTTTTTCCTTCAACAAATGAGGACAGTCACTGTAAAGACAACATGATAATGTACACTCACTGTAAGGATAGTCACAAATGAGGAAATCTCAGAGTGATTATCCCTTGTGTAATTGCCACTTGAATACATTGCTATTGAACCACATTAATGCTTTTTTCCTTCAAGTGGCAATTACACAAGGGACAGTCACTGTGAGATGTCCTCATTTGTGACAAGGACAGTCACACATGAGGACATCTCACAGTGACTGTCCCTTGTGTAATTGCCACTTGAATGTATTGCTATTCAACCACATTTATGGGCCTGTTTGGACCACGGCACACAATAGCATCTACAGAGAAGAATATCCCAGGTGTAACAAGTTGTAAGAATACACCAACAGTTCTAAGAAGTTCCCTAGCACATAGTAGCATCTACAGAGAAGAATATACAACATGAGGGAAGCCACTGTAAAGACAACATGATAATGTACACTCATTGTATGTGTACATTATCATGTTGTCTTTACAGTGACTGTCCTCATTCAAGTGGCAATTACAGAAGGGACAGTCATTGTGAGATGTCCTCATTTGTGACAAGGATAGTCACACATGAGGACATCTCACAGTGATCGATTGTCCCTTGTGTAATTGCCACTTGAATGTATTGCTATTGAACCACATTAATGCTTTTCTTCTTCAACAAATGAGGACAGTCACTCTAAAGACAACATGATAATGTACACTCATTGTAAGGAAAGTCACAAATGAGGACATCTCACAGTGACTGTCCCTTGTGTGATTGCCACTTGAATGTATTTCTATTCAGCCACATTAATGCTTTTCTTCTTCAACAAATGAAGATAGTCACTCTAAAGACAACATGATAATGTACACGGGCTGTAAGTGTACATTATCATGTTGTCTTTACAGTGACTGTCCTCCTTCAAGTGGCAATTACACAAGGGACAGTCACTGTAAAGGCAACATGATAATGTAGAGAAACATTGTCATTTGTATTTTCAACAGTGCCGAGAGAGATTCCCTCCGCAAAATCACAGCTACAATTTCTGAGTATGTTGGGTTTATTTTTCTTTTGTCATTATTATGTAATCTGGTATTCAGCTGTTACAGAGCTAAAATACCCAGAAATGAGGACATATCTGTGTTGAATTTATTGTTAGCAGCTTTGGTTATTTAGAAGTTTAATTTTATTTGTTCATCTTTCAAGCACAAACATTTTGTGGACCGTAACATCTTCATTGTTTTGGGTATGCAATGAAACAACCGTAACTTGCAACTACCTTCACGGTACTTGTGTACATTATCATGTTGTCTTTACAGTGACTGTCCTCATTCAAGTGGCAATTACACAATGGGACAGTCACTGTGAGATGTCCTCATTTGTGACAAGGACAGTCACACATGAGGACATCTCATAGTGACTGTCCCTTGTGTAATTGCCACTTGAATGTATTGCTATTCAACCACATTTATGGGCCCGTTTGGACCTCAGCACATAGTAGCATCTACAGAGAAGAATATCCCAGGTGTAACAAGTTGTAAGAATATACCAACAGTTCTAAGAAGTTCCCTAGCACATAGTAGCATCTACAAAGAAGAATATACAACATGAGGGCAGCCACTGTAAAGACAACATGATAATGTACACTCATTGTATGTGTACATTATCATGTTGTCTTTACAATGACTGTCCTCATCCAAGTGGCAATTACAGAAGGGACAGTCATTGTGAGATGTCCTAATTTGTGACAAGGATAGTCACACATGAGGACATCTCACAGTGATCGATTGTCCCTTGTGTAATTGCCACTTGAATGTATTGCTATTGAACCACATTAATGCTTTTCTTCTTCAACAAATGAGGACAGTCACTCTAAAGACAACATGATAATGTACACTCACTGTAAGGACAGTCACAAATGAGGACATCTCACAGTGACTGTCCCTTGTGTGATTGCCACTTGAATGTATTGCTATTCAGCCACATTAATGCTTTTCTTCTTCAACAAATGAGGATAGTCACTCTAAAGACAACATGATAATGTACACTCACTGTAAGTGTACATTATCATGTTGTCTTTACAATGACTGTCCTCCTTCAAGTGGCAATTACACAAGGGATTTGTGTTTTCATTTGTGTTTTCAACAACGCCGTAACCCTCCGCAAAATCACATCGGGATATAAGGGCAAAACAAACAAGAACGTTGTCATTTGTATTTTCAATAGCGCCAAGAGAGATAAACAAACTTAAAACTCAGACTTAAGAAAGATGAAGGCAATGCTTCAAAAGGCCGATGCCCTAAATACGGGAAAACACAATACCACCATTAAACGATGCCCTAGTCACCGTATCAATGCTGCCAGCTCTGTACCAGTATGCTGACTACTCACTTTCATCCTGTGATAAAGGTAACTTCATTAATCATACTTGAAATGGCAGCATACGAACTAAAGCTGATGAACATTTATAAACTAAAAGTTTAAAACTACAGATTACAAATGTAGTAGTTTCATACGAAAAGAACTTGATGTCTGAAATTTACCATTAGAAGTATCCAAAGGAATACCACAGTACTGTTGAACTTGGAGAATCGGAGATGATCTACACAGCAAGGTTCAACAGCTGTAAGGACTGTTACACCATCTTTAGCATTTGAATACATTTTCTCCTTGGCTTCTGGTGGATCCTCAAAGACCCCCAATGACGTTTTCCCTACAATTATCAATTGTTTGTCAGTATGAGATATTAATAAATAAACATTAATCACAATATTAGGCAAACAATGTTCTTGATGTCTGAATCTAAATCACAGAAAGCTCTAATAAAGCAGTTCTCAGTTTCACATTAAACTAAGTTTCAATTTCAAATGGTTATAATAATTTTTGCAAGTTATAAGTAGCTGGTTACAGTATATGACATAAAAAGAAAAAAAATCATTTCTATTCTTTTCTTCTTTTTCTCTTTCAACGAAGCTTTTGCACCACACAAATGCATACCAAGAATTTCTCAGGAGGTTTCAAGACCATTGCATACCAAACTTCTTCTCTGTAGATGCTACTATGTCGTGGTCCAAACGGGTCCAAATAGACCTAGTGACTCTAGTAGGTCTCCAAAACCTGTTCTGCAGCAATAACTCTTCAATTTGACAAAGGACCTTATGAACTTATATGTTTTTTGAGTACCCTTTTTGATGTTCTAACAATCCTCTAACTCCCAGACCCTAACTCCACTCCAGCATATCAATGTCCTTATTGAGTCCGCAGACCTAATGCATGCCTTTGGGTGTGGGTTCCAAAACAAGGCATTGAAAATGGGTGCATGAAACCAAGATCAAAGTTTGAAGATGTCCACCATGCTCTAAAGATCTAGATTCAACAAGGTTTGAGGTCCTTTACTTGCTGCTACCCTCTGATCTTGCATAATCCATCAACTCCTAGTCAAGAACATTGAGATTCTTGACCTAGGGCTTGCTCTCGAAATTCTCTGGCTTAGTATCCTGTTCCAAAGCTTTTAAAATATGAAAATAAACCCCCTTAACTTGCATTTTACAAAGAACAGAGGATATCCTATGGTTTATTTGCAAGTTAAGGCCATTTGAATGCAATAACCCAAAAAATGAGAGTTTGACAGAACAACAGATAAGAAAAAGGAATAACTTTGATATAAGGTGTCTTGAATCTACCAAATAAACTCTCAAAGCATAAGATATAAATACTCTAACGTCCACACTGGTCTGCCCTCCCTTTCACATCTGTACACTGTACAGTGCTTGAAGGAAATGCACAGAAAAGGCTCTGAAATAGTGGCTCTATCTGACAGAGAGTCCATACTAGGCTTCATGACTAACCTAGAGCACATTCCTTGTTATGGAGGAAGTTTGAATGGTGACGAACTTATGGAATGGATAGAGGACCTAGATAACCATTTTGACTACAAGTATCTTATTAATAACCATTTTGACTACAAGTATCTTATGGATAGAGGACCTTGATAACCATTTTGACTCATTTAGTATCTTATTGAGCTTCACTTTGTTTCGAGAATATAGTTTAATATTCTCTACTAAACAGGGTCAACCATGTGAAGGTGGAAGCTCATTTGGCCCCACCCCCCTCCCCCTAACATCACTCTACATTCCCCGTTAACATCTAACATTCATTCATTCTTTCAATTATTAATAAAATGTAACATTCAATCAATATCACATGATAACATTCATTAACACATTAGATTCGTTAACACGCAACATTCATCAATATGAAAATAAATGCATAATTCATGAACATTCATTAGCACATAATTAAATTCATTGAGACATAAAATTAAGTCATTATCAATTAAGGTATTTAGATGACAATCATTTCTTTTTTCTCTTTCTAATTTTTTTTTCTATGTAAGCTCTAAGAGGAGCATCAGTGTTATCATCAATACCCCCCTCATCAGTTGTTTTGTTCTCTGTTCTTGATGATCTCAAATTCCTATGCTGCTGCAAAGGGGGGTCCTCTACAATAACAAATAAAAGAGTTAAATTTAAAATATTTAATTATAATTGTTACAAGTATTTAATTATTTTAAAGAACATAACTGTGGCGCTCTTTAATTACCTGATCTGGCCACATCATTTTGTCTAGACTCAACCTCAACATGCTCATGAGCACTGACCCCTCGATCCTCTACATTAGCTATACAAAATGTTACATTAATCCAAACACCAATTGTAATTACATATAAAAATTTTAATAGCAAATGTATACCTCCACCACTAGGATGCACATCATGCGAACCTTCATTATGCATAGATTGTGTAGAAGGATTGTCAGGCTGCATTCCAATATCCTACACATTGTTATCATTGCTTTCTTAAAACAGATATACTCACTTTATATTAGAACTTAACATCAAATAGACTAATTGGTAAAGTATTCAATTTGAAATAAATTTCATTTAGCTTATTTACCTGTGGCTCAGATGCATCATTATTTGAACCTTGCACACTGATTTCAGCTCGTAGCCGTTCAGCCACGACTCTATAGCCTTGTTGGAAGCCAATTATCTTGTCCTCTTCTGTGAGGCATCTATTGAACTCTGACCCCTACATTTTTGCTTGGTATGGTGAATTTTACTTGCATTGTTTGATCAAAAAAAAATTCCTTGCAATATATAAAAAAATTGATACAAGTTTTGATTTACTAATACTTACAACTCGTGCTTGAAGTTTGGAAAAACCACCAGAGCCGAGCTTGTGTGTCCCGTGCTTTTCTAATCTTGCCTTTGTTGCCTTTGATGTGTCAGGCAATCTATGAAAAGTTTGAAATATGTTAGAGACCAGTACAGGAAAAATTTAGAGGTTAATTAGTACATAATTACATTCTCAAAAGTATCACATACCTTGCTCTACTCTCTACTGGTGTAATTCCTTTTTTCATGTCGGCTTTATACTTTCCATCCAAAATCAAAGCCTGCCACTCAGCCTCAAGAACACAGGACGGACGCTCGTGCCTTGGGTTAACCTCTAAATATTTCCTGTACTGGTCCCTAATATACTTCAAACATAAACCAACTTTTTCAAGGAGCTTGTTTCTCTCGAATGCATGAGGTCCAAAAAGTTGGGTCATACTATGTACAAGATCATCCTTCAACTTTTTATCTTGGTTATTCCACCTTTTAAGTAAAAAAAAACATGTTAGACTCATAAATGAAGAGAAGCTACCTTTAATATAGTTCAAGAAATCGATGAAAAGGAAAACTATTCTAGCAATGATATGAAATCAAAATAGTGGTTTGGGGTTTTAGTTAGGATATGATGTTCCACCATGTACGTAGGGTGGGCCCGAATATCCGCAAACACTCGTCACCAAGTTTTCACCAAAAAATATCATTCCCTACAAAATAATCATGGGATCATTAGTCGATGAAGAGTGATCAAAAACTAAATTACTATTGATAACTATAGAATAATAATAACTTTAAAGTACCTGGAACTTTGGCTACTTTTAAGGGAATGCCTTCATCGTCGCTGATGATCAATATGCAATCCTTCACCGTTCCCGTACTAGGAACACGGGAACATCCAGGAAATGATGTTGCATCGGGAGTTGTTGCATCTCCTATTGCAAAAACTGAAAACCATTATCAAATGCCTCCAAGAAATAATACTTCAAGGGAAATAAATTGGTGCAGAGCACCCATGGCACAAACACAATCAAGGGATCTACATCGTAAACACATAACACTTAAACACATAACAAAAGAGAGAAAAAGAGGGATTTGTGTACCAGTAGATGGTGCAACAGTTGGTGCATTTAGGCTGTGTGTTGTTGACATGGCAGTCGGCAAGACATTTGTGGCTGTCCTAGATGGAGGTGGCGTTGTCATATCATCATGGAAAGGAGCTGAAGAATAAAATTGTTAGAGCATGCATAAATATAGAACGCGTGGACTAGCATGGACAAGATTGTTAGAGCATTAAAAAAAAAGATTGTTCGAGCATGTATTGTCAATGATTATGATCATTCCTATATATATTCAGTGGAAAACACAAGTGGGGAATGGAACATGTGATCTACCTGAACCACTTGCAGTACCGGCCTCATCATGGGAATGGGGTTCAAAATTACGCAAATAACTCTGTAAAGACAATGCATCCATATTTTAATTAATGTCATAAAAGAGCATAACATAAAAACTATTATTGAACTCTTGTAATAATTAAAAATTTCATTAATACTTACTTTAAAGTTTTCAGAAGTGCGCAACAACTCAGCTGCCCTGTCTTTTATTTCCTGAGTCTAAGGATGTATGGATACCAAATGTAGAAGTTCTTTCCTAATTTTCTTTAGCAACTTTTTAATGGAACCGATCGGGTCATCGGTCTCTACTAAATCAATAAAAAAAGGGTCCACAAGGGGGGACTCCTGAGGAACTGCAAGTTGCTTTCCCTCTCTCCGACCACCGGCCCTCTGTGACAACAATAGTATTAGTATTATCAAAATTACTCCAAAACAATGAAGAAAATAACATTAAAAAAAATAACATTTTGCTTCTATCTAGTTTGCACAATTACAATGAGTTTTACCTGCTCATGTGTAGATGAGCTAGGAATATCGTCACCATCACCTTCGGGCGGTTGCTCCATATTGTGCCCCTATGTCAAAGATCAAGTATAAAAATGTTAGCCAAAAATTTAATAACTAAATGGTATGTTGGAGTCATTGATTAGAAGTTGGTTTAATAGTATGTACCACCCCCATGATAGTAGCCTCGTTTGTAGTGGAAACTTGTAGCTTTTAAATAGATAATGAATAAACTATGTAACCATTTAAGACAAATATATTTCTATCAAGAAATGAATATTAAATACATTAAGGATTGATGGCATACCTTTAAATTTCATCATCATCATCCTCATCATCATCATCATCATCATCATCATCATCATCATCATCATCGTCCTCATCATCGTCGTCGTCGTCGTCTTCATTGTCATCGTTGTCATCATCAACATCATCATCATCAACATCAACATCATCTTCATCATCATCATCAGTAGCAGCATCATCGTCATCATCATCTTCTTCTTCTTCATGAAAATTTGTCTCAGGAACATCATCCAATAATTTTCGATCGTGATCATCATCTACATCATCTTCTACTTCTTCGGTATCTTCTTCTTCCATCGCATTATACTTTATCGGCCTTCCTCTCGGTTCATGTCTAACAACAAATGACCAACCCGGTTTATGTGAAACCTCTGAGTAAAATACCTGCTCACATTGGCTTGGAAGAACATAGGGCTCATCCCCAACTGGCTCAAACGACCTTGTATTAACCATTGTAAATCCATTATCATGTTCAATAATAGTTCTATTAGGATCATTTGGATTAAGTCGTAGCCTGTACCATTTGACAACGAAGAGTACTAATTTGAAGGAACTAAAGTCACACTCAAGTATATCATCCAAAATGCCATAGTATTGATTTTTAGACTCTTGAGGATCTAAGTCATTTCTAGATGAAATATTAGTCACTTGAAAGACTGCAGTTATTCCAGAATCACAAGTTTTCTTCGTGTCATCCAACACTTTGACGCGAAATTTTTGACCATTACAGAACATACCCTTGTGGTGTTTAACCTGCAATAATATGTGAAACATGTCAAAATTATTATATCGTGAGTTGATAAACATACGGGTGATTAATAATTTTGTACGTACCTAGAAATCTCTTAAACCATATGCTAAATCTATTTCCCTTTGCGTAACATTAGAATATCCATTACGATGAGCTTCTTTAACCAATGAAGATACACCTTCCCATGTTAATGTGTGACCAGAATGTTGACATCGTTCAATCCATACTGTCATCCAATCAAGATTGTTTGCAATATACAAATGTAGTGCATCCCACTCTCGAGCAACTGTACCAAAAAAAAATAGACGACTTACAACCGATTTATTTTGAAGATTAAGAAATAATTTATTACAATAACATCTTATAATTTATTACCTGTCACTTTCCTCAATCTACCTTTCCCCATCAAGTACTCCCCTTTGAATTTTTTAAAAGGGTCGAGATCCCAAATGCGATCTACATGGATATTTGAAGCAAACTTAGGAAGATATTCAGTAATGTACACCATAGTCTGGTATACCATGTATCCCTCTACCATAGAACCCTCAGGATGTGCTCTTTGTCAAACCAAAGCCTTCAAAGATTTCAAGTGCCTCTCAACCATCCACATTGACCTAGTGTGTGCAGGTCCACACAATTCAATCTCCTCAACTTGGTGTATGAGGTAGTGTTCTTGTGCATTGAAAAAAGTTGGAGGTAGACACTTTTGCATTTCACACAGTAAATGAGGAATTCTTCTCTTCCAATAGTTTATATCTTCTTTATGGATTTCTTTAGATGACAACCACCTACATTAAGAGATTCAAGTCACAAAAAATATATAAATACGAGACTTTACAAAATAATATACAATAGATTACATAGCAAGAAAAACAAATCGCGAATATAATAAATATATACAACAAATTGAATAGATATTACTGCTTACCTCATGTATTTTCCAAAATCATATATCACTTGTTTGATGTTATTGTTGAAGTGCTCTGGGAGAGATAGAGGTAGCACGTACTGCAGTAATTATAAACCAATCATTTCATTATTTTCTAACATAACATAATGAATAGTACACGTAGTTTATGAATATATTGTAAATACAGAAGAACATAACTTACCTTGATGAAAGTATGCCAATCATGCATTTTGAGCCCTGGCCCAAATTCACTTTTCTTTGATATGAGATTGCTTATGTTCCCAGCAAATCCTGTGGGAAATCAAATTTTTCGTATGACTTCTTTTATGGCATCACTTTGCTGCTCCGTTAATAACCAAGGAAGGGCACTTATATTAATCTGATCTCTATTTCTATTTGAGTGAATGAAATTCTTCAGTGCATGATTGGATTCATGAATGTCATTACAAATTTTGACAATTTTTTCTTTGTCACGCCTTCCATCCAGTATTTTCCACAATGTCTCTGTTATATTCTTTCCAACATGCATAAGATCAAATAAATGCACAATTTGTAGGTCCTCGTAGTAGGGCAACCTACTAAATTGTCTGGGATAGCTTTTTAGTCCCTTTGGAAGGTTGTCAGTAGTGCCTTGACGACCTTCACGATCATCAATTACATAATTAGTAAACAAAAATCACAATAGAAATATATAAATTACAAACATAAACCATTAAGTGGAACGACATTACCTCGACGATTAATTCTATTATATTCCAACTTCCATAGGCGAGGTGTCATTCTTCGTGGCTTTGATGTAGTCTCTTCTTTCCCATTGAAAAGATGTTTTTCCATACTTCGATACTTATGATTCCTGTGGAGGAAGTGTCTGTACTCATCAAACACATGCTTTCCTAAACTTTTTGAATGACGAGATTTCATCTTTGGACCACAAACTGGACATGCAAATTTTCCCTTTGTTTGAAGACCTACAAGATAATGATATAATTGGATTATTAAATATGTTGATTTTTATAATTAGAATTATCATGCGCAACTTGAATTCACTATAACATACCACAAAAATGTGTTAGCCCTGGGGCATCATGTATTGTCCATACAAGTATTGCATGGAATTGAAATTGTCTTTGTCCTATTGGTCTAGACACGTCATACATAGTGACACCGTTCCATAACTCCACCAACTCGTCAATAAGAGGCTCAATATATACATTCATATCTTTAACTTGATATTTACCTACTTGAATGAACAGTAACATTACATAATTATTGTGACCATTTTACTGTAAGATTTGTAAGTACATGTAAATTAATAACTATCAAATGATAAAATACTTGGAACAATCATTGCCAACATAATGTGCTCCCTCTTTATTGACATCCACGGAGGAATGTTATTGTTGATAACAAAAACAGGCCACACCGAGCAAACAGATCTCATCTCTCCAAATGGATTGACACCATCCGCTGCCAATGAAAGCCTAAGATTACGAGGTTCTTCTTTGAAGTGTTGCCACTTTTCTTCTATGTGCATAAATGCCGAACCATCCACAGGGATTCGAATAATGTCATCTCGACTTCTATTGCGTGCATGGTAATCCATAAATTGTGCCAAGCTAGTACACCTGAATAATTGTCGCATCCGTGGAATAATGGGGATGTAACGAAGAACCTTGTGAGGCACCTTTTTTGTTATTTGATCTGTTCGATATCTACTCATATGACATACAGGGCATTGTGTTGCAAATTCATGTTCTTTATAATATATAATATGATCATTGGGACAAGCATGTATTGCTTGATACTCCATTCCAATATCTTTCATAATAGCAGATAATTCTCGATATGAGCGAGGTAGAATATTTGATGGTGGTAACAAAAACTTGCCTATCAATCTACAGCAAAAAATATAAGTTGTTAATATAAACAATATTAGTGGTACATTATTCACCCTTTGTTAACTATAAAGACATATATGACATACCTTAACATACGTGACATTGTTATGTTGGATAAACCATTCATAACCTTCAAGTTCAACAACAACAATACAGCAGAGAGAAGAGTTGTTTGGGAGTCTTTGTATAGGGGCTCGTATGCCTTCTCAAGTAGAGGTACATCGAGGCTATCATCATCATCATGATCAGATCCGCTTGGACTAAATGTGTCATGGATCAATGTATTTATACCATCATCTTCAATTGTGTTTTCTGGCACATGATCATCATCTTCCATGGGATCATTATCTTCACCTTGGATATTCGCACCCCCATGTTCCTCCATATCATGTACTTCCCTGGGGAGATCAACCTATATAAAATTGATTAACATAAATAAACCATGATCTTCAACTCATCATCAAGTGATTTCATATGTATATAAATTGTTAAAATGATATAATGAACAACTTACCAGTGGATGATAGTCATGCCCCCCTTCAATGTGACCATTCTCCCTACAATGTCTCTTAACTGTTTTGATTAGCAGTCTTCTACGGTTTAAGCCCTTACAAATTTTGCAGGGACAATAACATTTTCCATCACCTTTTCTTTTCAAGTTAGACCACAATCTAGCGATTGTCTCCCTATTTTGTTCTTCACTTATATTATCTGACATGATCGTTCTTCGCAGGAAGTAAAAATTGGGCTATGAAAACTTCGGTCTACAACTTTCAGTGACTAAGCAAAATTGTCAAAAGTACACAAATCTTCTTAGACCTAGTTAAATCCTTTAATATTTTAAAAGTCTAGTTAAAATATACATTAGATTAAAAAATATACAATTTTCATGCCTGAGTGTGCGGCTACGACTAGTGCAATGGTCGTCTTGCTTAGCTCTAGAAGCTCTCTAGCAATCAAAACATATAAGCTACAAGGCCTAACAGCAATTTCAAAACATATAAGCTACAAGGCAAGACATATTACATGACATGGCAAAAGGATTAAAATATACATTAGATTAAAATATATACAATTTTCAAACCTGAGTGCGCGGCTATAACTCGTGCAATGGTCTTCTTGCTTAGCTCTAGAAGCTCTCCAGCAATCAAAACATATAAGCTATTAGAATTCATTAACTTTCTGTAATTGGAAAACTCTATTTGATATTAGACCGTAAACTACTACTATTCTCTCCATAAGAACTAAGTACAAAATTCTTTCAAGTTCACATCCATGATTCCCTTTAGATTAAAATATACAGCAAAAATAAGCTAAAAGTCTAGTTAAAATATACATTAGATTAAAAAATATACAATTTTCAAACCTGAGCGCGCGGCTATAACTCGTGCAATGGTCTTCTTGCTTAGCTTTAGAAGCTCTCCAGCAATCAAAACATATAAGCTACAAGGCCTAATAGTAATTTCAAAACAAGGGTCATCAAAAGAACCAAAAACAATGTGTGCAAACAATACCTTGTGAAGTGGTATAGACAATTAGAAGATGCTACTATGTGCTAGGGAACTTCTTAGAACTGTTGGTATATTCTTACAACTTGTTACACCTGGGATATTCTTCTCTGTAGATGCTACTATGTGCCGTGGTCCAAATGGGCCCATAAATGTGGTTGAATAGCAATACATTCAAGTGGCAATTACACAAGGGACAGTCACTCTGAGATATCCTCATGTGTGACTGTCCTTGTCACAAATGAGGACATCTCACAGTGACTGTCCCTTGTGTAATTGCCACTTGAATGAGGTCAGTCACTGTAAAGACAACATGATAATGTACACATACAATGAGTGTACATTATCATGTTGTCTTTACGGTGGCTGCCCTCATGTTGTATATTCTTCTCTGTAGATGCTACTACGTGCTAGGGAACTTCTTAGAACTGTTGGTATATTCTTACAACTTGTTACACCTGGGATATTCTTCTCTGTAGATGCTACTGTGTGTCGTGGTCCAAACGGGCCCATAAATGTGGTTGAATAGCAATACATTCAAGTGGAAATTACACAAGGGACAGTCACTGTGAGATGTCCTCATGTGTGACTGTCCTTGTCACAAATGAGGACATGTCACAGTGACTGTCCCTTGTGTAATTAAGTATTGTGGGGAAGCATTCTAAATAACCAAAGCCGCCAACAATAAATTCAACATAGATATGTCCTCATTTCTGGGTATTTTAGCTCTCTAACAGCTGAATACCAGATTAAATAATAATGACAAAAGAAAAATAAACCCAACGTACTCAAAAATTGTAGCTGTGATTTTGCGGAGGGAATCTCTCTCGGCACTGTTGAAAACACAAATGACAACCTGCTTGATTTCGCGGAGGGAATCTCTCTCGGTGCTGTTCAAAACACAAATGACAACCCGCTTTGTTCAAAACACAAATGATAACCCGCTTGATTTCGCGGAGGGAATCTCTCTCGGCGCTGTTGAAAACACAAATGACAACGTTCCTTTTTTTTTTTGCACTTATATCCCGACCAACATAAGGTCCATTTGTAATAGAACATGATAATGTACACTTACAGTGAGTGTACATTATCATGTTGTCCTTAGAGTGACTATCCTCATTTTTTGAAGAAGAAAAGCATTAATGTGGCTGAATAGCAATACATTCAAGTGGCAATTACACAAGGGACAGTCACTATGAGATGTCCTCATTTGTGACTGTCCTTACAGTGAGTGTACATTATCATGGTGTCTTTAGAGTGACTGTCCTCATTTGTTGAAGAAGAAAAGCATTAATGTGGTTCAATAGCAATCCATTCAAGTGGCAATTACACAAGGGACAATCACTGTGAGATGTCCTCATGTGTGACTGTCCTTGTCACAAATGAGGACATCTCACAATGACTGTCCCTTGTGTAATTCAAGTGGCAATTACACAAGGGACAGTCACTGTGAGATGTCCTCATTTGTGACTGTCCTTACAATGAGTGTACATTATCATGTTGTCTTTAGAGTGACTGTCCTCATTTGTTGAAGAAGAAAAGCATTAATGTGGTTCAATAGCAATACATTCAAGTGGCAATTACGCAAGGGACAATGTCATGAGCCGTGACATATTGAACTTAGTATAATAATAAAATGATTAGATGATATATAATAATCTATTATTAATGGTATATAACAATAATATATAATTATTATCAAAAGATAATAATAATATATAGTTAGCATAATAAGTAATATGTTAATTAAATAATATTAAAATATTAATAAATAATATAATTATGATTAT
The DNA here is from genome assembly GCA_027943335.1 of Chamaecyparis obtusa. NCBI lineage: Eukaryota > Viridiplantae > Streptophyta > Pinopsida > Cupressales > Cupressaceae > Chamaecyparis > Chamaecyparis obtusa. The sequence goes on from BSBK01003406.1 coordinate 65,895, forward strand.
AATTATAATATAAATTAATAATAAATAATTATTAATAAATTATATATATTATATTATAATAATATATTAAGTAATAATATTAAATCAATTATTGATATAATAATTTTAATATATAAACAATATTAATAAACCTCTCAATATAAAATAATATGTTATCACTATAATAATATTTATTATAATATTATTAATATTACTAACATCATTAATTATAATATTTAATAATAACAATAACATTAATAATAATAATAATAATAACGTTTAAAGCAATATCGAATATCTGTAATCGATATACATCTACATTAAACATCTGCATTATCTATCACGATGAGGAATGAAGAAGTGATACAACAATCACTAGTCATTACACATCGATACCATGAGAGGATGATTAATGAACCAAATACTATGAAGTCAAGATCAACATGATTTGAATAAGGGATAGGTCGCTATGTGTTTTAGAAGATGTATTGATAAGCAAGAAGGATAACCATTCATATATTATAAATAATCATTAATTACACAAGTTTAGACAATGACATATCCGATAAAGCAATATCAAACATGAAGACCCGCTAGCAAATATGCACCATCACTTCCTATGTTATCATGACAATAACATAAACTAGATTGAATTCTACTATCTATATCAATAGACACCACATAGGAGGATATCGACTAAAGGATTGAAAGATTATCGATTGTCTGAGATAAACCACATCTTGCAGAAACACAAAAGCATCAGTGATTATATCACAAGCTATTGATGAATGAGGCATCAGTCATGGATAATAAGTACAATGTATCCTTAAGTATTAACAGGAATGGAAGTCAATTTGAAGATCAAACTCCATTACCAGCAATCAACCAATAAATGGACAATTATCAGAAAATGATATTGACTTATATCAGAGTAGAAAGATTGGATATAATCATAACAATATGGGATAAGGCAAGAGTTAATATCGATTGACTAAATACTAATGATAGTTAGACCAAACTAATACAAACACAATGGATGTTAACTACTGGTTGCACTACCAATTAGGGAAGATTACCTTCATAAAAAGATTTGATATTGAGTCAATCAGGGAGTTATCTATGATCAGAAAATAATGAAATAATATTATGTGAACTGTCGGATTATGGAAAGGTGTGATTAACAAAGGGACATGGAGGAAGAAACAAGACACGACTCATTCATAGCATCTCTTCATTTGTTAAAGACAATATAAGAATGCATTCTCGTCAGTCACTCAAGGCATCATTAGAACTTTATTTACTTATCCATATTTGGATATACTCAATAGAGCATCTGCCTTTGGCACTTTGGTTTCAAGTTTATCATTGCAGATCAGAGACAACACCATGATTGCACAGATAGAAAGGATAGTCAGAAACAGCATCAATATTTGAAGTTGCAAGCATATAATTCAGAATCTGAAATAGCAACATATCACTCATAGCGATATTACACATTTGCATAATTACATCATCATATCAGACACAGCAAATACATTACTGTAAGCAATACTTATTGATTGTATATCGATATTGTTTATATCAGACATAGCATCATTATACTATCACTATAAGTGATAGGAAACATCATATTCATAGCATATTTCATATCATTATATCCGACAGTGCTATTAAACATATTGGTATCAATATCATCTTGCACACATATTGTGATTGAATCTGAAATAGCGGTTGATATCTTAAGTAACCTCCATTACTTAGTTTAATTGTAAGTATCTGATAGAGTAAGTCTAAGAAGTGGAGTAATTGTTCCTATTTTCCAAGTTAGCCAAAAAGGGGACATTACAGACAATCACTGTGAGATGTCCTCATGTGTGACTGTCCTTGTCACAAATGAGGACATCTCACAATGACTGTCCCTTGTGTAATTCAAGCGGCAATTACACAAGGGACAGTCACTATGAGATGTCCTCATTTGTGACTGTCCTTACAGTGAGTGTACATTATCATGTTGTCTTTAGAGTGACTGTCCTCATTTTTTGAAGAAGAAAAGCATTAATGTGGTTCAATAGCAATACATTCAAGTGACAATTACACAAGGGACAATCACTGTGAGATTTCCTCATGTGTGACTATCCTTGTCACAAATGAGGACATCTCACAATGACTGTCCCTTATGTAATTCAAGAGGAAATTACACAAGGGACAGTCACTGTGAGATGTCCTCATTTGTGACTGTCCTTATAGTGAGTGTACATTATCATGTTGTCTTTAGAGTGACTGTCCTCATTTGTTGAAGAAGAAAAGCATTAATGTGGTTCAATAGCAATACATTCAAGTGGCAATTACACAAGGGACAATCACTGTGAGATGTCCTCATGTGTGACTGTCCTTGTCACAAATGAGGACATCTCACAATGACTGTCCCTTGTGTAATTCAAGCAGCAATTACACAAGGGACAGTCACTGTGAGATGTCCTCATTTGTGACTATCCTTACAGTGAGTTTACATTATCATGTTGTCTTTAGAGTGATTGTCCTCATTTGTTGAAGAAGAAAAGCATTAATGTGGTTCAATAGCAATACATTCAAGTGGAAATTACACAAGGGACAGTCACTGTGAGATGTCCTCATTTGTGACTGTCCTTACAGTGAGTGTACATTATCATGTTGTCTTTAGAGTGACTGTCCTCATTTTTTGAAGAAGAAAAGCATTAATGTGGTTCAATAGCAATACATTCAAGTGGAAATTACACAAGGGACAATCGATCACTGTGAGATGTCCTCATGTGTGACCTTTGTGAAGGCAAGTGCCAATTTGTACCCAAGTTGCCAATATTGTGGCAAAAGTGGGAATGAAGCATTTAGGGGTCAAATTGGGCAAAGAAGTGTAGAAGTGGCCTATGTGAGGTCTAAATAGCCTAACTAAGTCATGGTTAGGGTCTTATGGTGTTTGAACAATAAGTTTTGAACCAAAATCCCAAAGGTTGTAACAAGTTGTCAATGTTGTCATTCACAACATTGACAACATTTGTGCAAGGGAGCATTTTCGAGTAAGATGGTTATGTAACTATATGAAACCATTGAATTAGGCATCAGATCAACTATAAGAGGCCTCCATCGATTTGTGCAAAAGGTTGGGGGGAAAAACATTTGGAATTAAGAAGATTTGTAGAGTAACACGGTTTTAGTGAATTCTTGAGTTTTTTTGTTTCTTTGTTTTCAGTTGATTAATGGATTAGATAGCTCCCAGTGTCTATTGGAAAAGTTAGTACAAGTTTTTTTATTCTGTGTTGTGTTTTTTTTGAGTTTTGAAGCATTCCAACTAGTTTGTTAATTCTTTTGTTAAGTACCCTATCATTGGTTTGAACCAGGCAGGTTGAACAAATGGAGTCTTAGCTCATCATTCCATTGTCAATTTTGTACGGGCTCTTGGAATGGGTGAGGAGACTCCATGTACTATATGTTTGGAAGGAGGGGCCCTGGGAAGCTCATTTTCTATGTTTGCAATGATGTCCTAGGTGAGTCAGTTGAGCACAGTTAGGGATGACAAATCATTACAAGAAGATTACAACAAGTTGAATGCATTGGTTGCTTCAACTAAAATCTCATGGAGAGGTAGAGACACATCTAAAGAAGCCCCAAGTCAAATTAGAAGATTGGGTGAGTTTCTTTGGCTGCTAAGAAAACAAACTCTTAGTCAGACTGTCCAAGTTGTGTCAAAATACTTGTTTTCAGGCATGGTTGTAGCAGTTGGTGTACAAAAAATCTAGGAGGAGAAGACCTTAGATATCTTGGAGTTCTCAATAAAGGGCATCTGAATCCTAAGCCCTTTAGGTGGCTTAATATAAACAAAAAGGCTTGACAAAGGCCTAATTGCTAGCAGCCTATTTTTGGGGGCAATTGGCATGGTTTGATGAACTGGATTGAAGTACTGATGAAAAGTATAGGTGAAGGAGTAATATTGAAACCAATAGAGGTCCTAGTGGCCAGCCTCTCCATGGAGTAAAGTTCTAGTTGAATGTGTTTCAATTTGTGAAGACAAGACTAGGAGTGTCCTAGTAGCTAGATTGGTATTGAGCAGAGTTCGTTGTATTTCTTGTTGGTGTGCACTAGTTGAAGGAGTGGGATCTTGGGTAGAGATACCTAAAGAGTGTAGGGATAGTTAAGTACCCTATCAAGTCAAAACATTGGCCTAAAGAGACCCTAGTGAAGGATAGGGAGTGAGCAAGACAAAGTGTTACATCAATTAACAAGATCATTTTTTGGTAATTGTGTACATTATCATGTTGTCTTTACAGTGACTGTCCTCATTTTTTGAAGAAGAAAAGCATTAATGTGGTTCAATAGAAATACATTCAAGTGGAAATTACACAAGGGAATATCACTATGAGATGTCCTAAGTGTGACTGTCCTTGTCACAAATGAGGACATCTCACAGTGACTGTCCCTTGTGTAATTGCCACTTGAATGAGGACAGTCACTGTAAAGACAACATGATAATGTACACAAGTACCGTGAAGGTAGTCGCAAGTTAGGGCTGTTTCATTGCATACCCAAAAAATGAAGACATTACAGTCCACAAAATGTTTGTGCTTGAAAGATGAACAAATAAAATTAAACTTCTAAATAACCAAAGCCGCTAACAATAAATTCAACACAGATATGTCCTCATTTCTGGGTATTTTAGCTCTCTAACAGCTGAATACCAGATTACATAATAATGACAAAAGAAAAATAAACCCAACGTACTCAGAAATTGTAGCTGCGATTTCGCGGAGGGAATTCTCTCGGCGCTGTTGAAAACACAAATGACAACGTTCTTGTTTTTTTTTCCCTTATATCCCAATGTGATTTCGCGGAGGGTTACGGTGCTGTTGAAAACAAAAATGACAACGTTCCTTTTTTTTTTTGCCCTTATATCCCGACAACATCGCAATTGCAAGTTAGGGCTGTTTCACTGCATACCCGAAACACTGAAGACGTTACAGTCCACAAAACATTTGTGCTTGAAAGATGAACAAATAAAATTAAACTTCTAAATAACCAAAGCCGCTAACAATAAATTCAACATAGATATGTCCTCATTTCTGGGTATTTTAGCTCTCTAACAGCTGAATACCAGATTACATAATAATGACAAAAGAAAAATAAACCCAACGTACTCAGAAATTGTAGCTGTGATTTCGTGGAGGGTTACGGCGCTGTTGAAAACACAAATGACAACGTTCTTGTTTTTTTTGCCCTTATATCCCGATGTGATTTCGTGGAGGGTTACAACGCTGTTGAAAACACAAATGACAACGTTCTTATTTTTTTTGCCCTTATATCCTGATGTGATTTCGCGGAGGGTTACGGCGCTGTTGAAAACATAAATGACAACATTCCTTTTTAATTTTGCGCTTATATCCCGACAACGTCGCAATTGCGACAGTGCCGAATGTATTGTCATCGCAAATTGCGACGGTGTCGGGCTATATTTGAAAAAAAAAAGCCAAAACCGCATGACATTTGCCTGCCGTCGCAAATTATCGTCGCAATTTCACCCCAAATGTATTAGTGATGGAACTGCAACCACCACCCTTCCACCAACGAGCCCCATGGACACGTGGCAAGCAATCACATGATTTCATAGCCAAAAACTAGGCTATGCGACCATGCAATAGCCAATCACAGGCTGCCACATGTCCACCTCCTTCTTTGCATCTCCCGGGCCCACCAACGAAACTCCATCAACCACAAAGAGCTGGGACCCACGCAGACAAATGGCAAGTGGTCGCATGATCACATGTCAGAATAGTCTGACATGTGGTCATGCGATAACCAATAAGGACATGCCATCTGTCACCCCATCATCGCGCTTGTGCACCAAAGCAAAGTAAACCGCTAGGCAGTTGCACAGGACACGGGACCAACACGACTAGGTGGCAAGCGGTCGCATGATCGCATGTCAGAAAAGTCTGACATGCAGCCATGCAACAGCTAATCAAGAAGATTCTGGACCCACCACATAGTCGGACTTGCACAGTTAAGACAAAGAACAAGGAGAGCTGACAGAAAAGAAGACATGCAAGGTTGGAAACACACAGTGTTTTCGGTGAGAGGTCGAAAACACATAGAATTTTCAACATGACACAAAGGTAAACCAGGAAGCCGAAAACACCAAGGGTTTCTATGTAGGCCAAAAAGGTCAAAAACATCATGGATTTTTGAAAACACTATGGGTTTTCGACACTGTGGCAGATTTTGACAATTTACTGTAGACCTTGAAATTCGAATAACTTTCAAGATTTTACGATTCAGCACGTGCAAATTGGACTGGAGCTTGCTAACAACATGAAGCACACAGGGCTAAGGGCACTTGACAAACACTTGCAGGGGAGAGGCCAATCTCATAAGATTTTTTCTATGATAGAAAATTAGCCTAACAAGCTCCTCGCGATTGAAACCTCCAAACTTCTTCACAGGTTTCTCTCCTACCTTGAAGAATTAGTTGAGGCTAGTAGGGTCCAGCATCCTACTAGTTTTTTTATATTTTCTTCCTTCCAAGGAGAGCCCTATCACCTTAGCTGCAATAAGGTTCTCATTAATTTGGAAGTGAATACCGCCAACATAAACTTTCCTATTGTTCCAGGATGAGACAAACTAATTGGATACTTTCTCATCATGCACCCCCTTCATATGCTCCATGAAACCCCAGATACCACTTTCTTAATATTAGTGGGTCACCAGAGGGTTGGAGGTGAACACCTCATCAATCTTATTAGGTTCAATGCATAAGGTATTGCCTCCCATGTCGATAATCTCCTTATCCTGTGTTAGATTTTCCTGCGAATTATAGGGCAGAGCTTCGTGAATCAGAGCATAAAATTGGCTATTTTGAGTTAACCATTTTAAGGGGAAAATATACTCAAAAGGTAGGCCTTGGATACGGTGATATCCATTGGATCTTTGAGTGTAATAATTATCAGTTATTCTAGAGCTGCACATAGTGTCCTTGTTAACAAAAAAACTTGTTGATGCAGACATCTATCTTTCCACACGTATTCGCATGAAAGGAAATTATGATCCTTTCTAGGGTTTTGGGCATACTTATTCATAATCACAAAAATCATCAACTTACACCGACACGTAATCAAGGTAGGGCCTTTAGCAAAGTTGACAGCTTGGCACATTTTAAATATTAGTGGTATCATTTTTCTCCCACCCGATCAGTTACTGAGTCTCCCTAGGTAGCTCGCTGATCTCCCAATTACTTAGCCTATTTTACTTAAGATGAATAGTAGCCATCAAATTTGCCACCACATTTCCCTCTTTGTATGTGTGGGAAATAGTCATGCATTAGAGATTGTTGAGAATCTCACGGATTTCAAAAATAATGATGTTAACACGCCACCCCCGCATTAGCTCTTCTTTTGATAGCCTCCACCACCACTATGGAATACCCCTCAATTTCCAGTAGTCTGATGTTCATTTTAATGGAAAATTTAATCCCCCATAAAAGACCATGCCCTCAGCTTGATTGACAGTGCAATTATTAAGCGGCCCCGTATAAGCAAAGAGGCAAGAGCCATTGTCATCTCTTAGCACACCTCACCCACCCTAGGTGAGATTATTAGTTGCCCCATCAAAATTTAATTTGGTCCAGCCTTTGTGCAGTGTAACCCATCGGGTATCTTTCCTAGCCATCAACTTGGAGTCATCAAACTTGGAGAAGCCCGTCAGCAGCTTCCAATTATCAGCCATTTTGATTTCCTAGATAGAGGGGGGTGTCGAGGGGAGTTTCCACTTAGCCGTACTGACATTCTCATATAGGAGCTTGGTTCTGAGATAGAGGAAAGCCTCGAGCGGGGAACTAGACTCCCTGAATATCTTGTTATTCCTTTCTTTCCAAATAGTCTAGCAGATGTGCGGAGGCAAAATATGCCATAGGAGTTGGAGGAGGGGATTATTGGAGGGAGATATCTAGATAGTGAACTGGTGGACATCATTACCCAAAGACCATGAGATTCCCAATTTTCCAATAACTTGCTGCCAAATGTTAGCAGCGTAATCATAGTGTATGAATAGGTGATTCAACATTTCCTTCTCTTTTTTACATAGGACGCACCTGCTGGCCATGGAGAAGCCTCTTTTTATGAGGTTGTCCTGAGTTAAGACTTTACCATGCATAAGGGTTCACCAGAAGAAGTTGATTTTTAGTGTGTGCTGAGGAATCCACACCTTCATCCAATCCTCTAGATTATTCTCATCCTTTAGAAGAAGGTTGTAAGCAGTCTTGACTGGGAAGGTACCCACTTGGGTGGGGGCCCAAATGATGGAATCTTGGGCACCAATTCCTGGGATTCTTATATTTCTCAAAATTTCCATGAGCTCATTAGTCAAATGCTTTAGTTCCAGTCTATCTCTGACTAAATTAGATATATCTTTCCAATTCCCTCTAGTGATGTAGTTGGAATTTCTATTTCCAAGGATAGTCCTGAGGTAGTTCATGAGGGGTTTGAATCTACTACCAAGGTTAGGGTTGTTCAAAATCCAATAGTCATTCCAGAATCTAATGGATCTCCTGTCTCCAAGCTGCTAGAAAGCACCTTTAGAGAGCAAGATTTTACATTTCCAAATGTTCACCCAAAGTTTGGAGCCATTGGGGAGGTCATTATCTTGGTACATCATCCTTTAGGGGTGCGCTTGAAGGTACTTAGCTTCTATTATATTACACTAGTTCGCTTTCCTTTCTATGAGCTTCCAGGCCACTTTCTTGGTGAGGGCTCTATTCATCAAGCCAATTCTCCTCATGCCCAACCCACCCAAGATGTTTCAGGAGACAAACTGTATCCCAATTGACTAGGGACATTCTCTTTTTCTCTTTAGAGCCAGCCCACAAAAAAGTTCTTTTTATTTTTTCTAACCTATCTACCATGTTGCTTTTGATCATGAAGAGAGAAAGAAAGTAGACCGGGATCCCCTAGAGAGTAGAAGCCACCATCTAAAGTTTACCAGTGTTGCTTAGAAACTTCCCTTTCCATCCAGCAAGTTTCCTCTAGGTTCTTTCTACGATGGAGTTCTAGAATTCATGGGACACCCCTTTAACCGTGATAAGGAGGCCTAAGTAGGTAGAGGGGAGTGAAGCTGACTGATAACCCATAATTTGAAGCACTTTGTTTTGTGTCTCAATGGGAGTATTGAAGAAGAACATTCTACTTTATTGATAGTTAATAAAATGTCCGGAAGCCCAAGCATAATTTTCCAGAACTTACTTCCACTGTCTGGCCTCAATCACCGAAGAATACCCAAAGAGGAAAGTGCCATCCAAAAATTACTCCAACACAACCTGTTGTAGAGTGGAAGCAAGTTTGACATCTTTTATTCTCCCTGTGGATGATAGCATAGTCAGATTCCTATTGAGGACTTCAACCACTATAATAAAAAGGTAGGGGGAGAGAGGATCACCCTACTTGAGTCCCTTTTCAGGTTGAAAGAAACTGCAAGGGGTGCCATTGATTAAAATAGAGAAGCTGATAGTTTGAGTACATTCTTGTAAAATGTAAATAATCTTCTCATTAAATCCCATCCTAGTATGGATTTTTAGCAAGAATGACCAATTAACTTTATCATAGGCTTTAGAGATATCAAGTTTCAAGGCCATACCTAGAACATTTCTCCTATCCATGGAGTGGATTATTTCATGAGTGGAGATGGCCACATCAAGGATCTACCTTCTTGAAACAAAACCTTTCTGAGTAGTGCTGATTATCTTATCCAGGAGAGGCTTCATTCTGTTGACCAAGATCTTAGTGAGGATCTTGTAGAACGTATTGAAAAGGCTAATGGGCTTGAAATCTAGAATAGATGTGGGGTTGTCATTCTTAGGGACCAACACAATATAGGTTTTGTTATGTTTCCTTAGTAGTCACCCCATTCTTCAGAAGTCTTTGGTAGCACAGGTAACATCTAGTCCCACAATATCCTAGTATTCTTGAAAGAAAGCTAGGGGGAAGCTATTAGGTCCCAAGGCTTTATAGGCACCCATAGCAAAGACCGCCATCTTGACCTCCTCATTCGACACATGTTTCGTGAGCCAAACATTATCACTATGAGTGATAGAACTTTGGATGTGATCTAGAAGCTGATTTTGTGTGTTAGTCAAGCACATTTGTCCATCATTCGAATACAATCCCTTAAAATAGTTTACCACAACCTGATTGATTTTGTCCTTCTCAATAACTTCATTCCCTCCCTTATCCCTAATTGTGTTGATGGTGTTTCTTCTTTTATGATTGCTGGAAGACCTATGGAAGGTCATATTTCTATACCCTTCAGCAAGCCACTGTATTCTAGATTGTTGCTTCCAGTGGATTTCCCTTTTTTTAGAGTTTCCTTCCATTTGTGTCTAGTTGTTTCTTCTTCCACCTGTATCTGGGGTGGGGGATTTCTAGTAGCCAAATAGGCTTGGAGGGACTCTAAGGTCTCAATAATCTACTTTTTCTCTTTATGGAAATCACCAAAGTTATGTTTACTCCAACCCTTGACCTCTCTTCTGATGATTTCCAATTTCTGAGCAATCCTGAACATGGTAGTGCCTTTGATGTTAGTGGCCCACTAAGATTTCACTTGGTCTCTAAAAGGGGGATGAGAGCACCAAATAATTTCGAACCTGAAGGGGGTTGGGCCAATCATAGGGGAGTCCTGCCAACAAAGAAGGAGGGGTTATGATCAGAAGTAGTTTTAGGGAGGGAGGACAAGGTGGAGGTCAAGTAGAGATCACACGAAGAGGTGGCAAGGACAAGGTCAAGCCACACCTAAATGAGATGGGAGCCTTTCCTATTGTTGGTCCAGGTGAAGGGGTTTCCCTTCAAAAAAATGTCCAAAACACTGGTTAGGAGATAAAATCTACCAGGTCGCCTATACTATCAGAGTAGTCCATTAAACCACCACACTTTTCTGAGGGGTAAAGAGGGGTGTTGAATTTGCCAAGTATCAAGTAATTAGTAGAAGTATCTTGGTCAATCCAAAGGGACAAATCATTCCAAAGGGAAGCCCTACTAGACCGAGTATTAGGGGCATATATATTGAACATGTGCCAGTCAAGCCTTTTTTTTTTAAAGTAACAACAAGGAAGTATGGGGAGGAGGTGAGCAGTTGGCCAGTGATAGTATTGGGGTTCCAAAGTGTAGAAATGCCCCTAGAAGCCCCAAAAGCTTTAGAGTAGAGAAACTCAGCCCCCGACCAAAGATTGGAAGCCAAGGTGGCAAAATTATTGAAAGACGTCTTAACTTCTTGGATAAGAAGAATATCCAGCTTATGTTAAAAAATGTAATGTTTAATAGTACTTCGTTTGAGGGAGCTGTTTAGACCCCTAACATTCCAAGAAAGACAAATCATTTCTTATTTCTAAAGCTTATTTCTAGGGTTTTCTGTCTACCTGTTGCAACATCCCTTGTTGTCACTCTCGATCTCCTAGAGCCATCTGATGGCCTTCCTCTGGGTGTCTCCATCCCCACATCAGCCTTGTTGGGCTTGGTTTTCTTTATTTGCATTTTCCATTCCCAATCATCTTCCTCCACACAACAATCTATACCTAGAGAGTTGGGAGAGGAAGGGTAGTTCTTTTTCTCTAACTATAAAGGAGGTTTTGTATCAGATTTAGGGTATTTTAGCTCAAGAGCAACCACAATGGAAAGTTGGTCCAACACAGTATGGCTAATCTCACTCATCTCTAGGGTGGCCACTGGAGGGGTCTCCAATGGCTCCTCCATTAATAGGGGTTTTGGTTCCTCCATTGGCAGGGGATTAGGAGCTTCGGGTTCAGGGTGCACCACTTTGTTCTCTAGAGGGGAGACTATCTCGCCTTCTTCCATCTCTAGGTTTTCCTTCTCTAGTTTTTCCAGTACTTCAGCCACAGGGGGTGGGTTGGTCTTCACCTTCTCCTCTCCTTCTATCAAGGGTGGTTCCTCAGCAGTTCCCTTATCCTTATTCCCTTTTTTGGTTCCTAGCAGGGAGGCTTTACAAGTATCAGTAGAATGACCTCTGGTATCACATTTATGGTAGTAGAGAGTGGCATTTTCATACACCAACGCTTGAGTCCATCTTCCCAGTTTGGATTTCAAAATAACAAAGTTGGGGAGGGTTTTATTCAGGGTGACATTCACACAGAATCTAGTGAACACCAGCCTAGATTTAGAGTGGGTTACCTGGTCTACCATGATAAACATGCCAAAGGAGTCTCCTATCCATATGAACACTTGTTCATCCCAATATTCAAGCAGAAGACCAGGGAGCTGAACCCAAACTAGGGCCATTCTGGTTAGCTCATTCATCGGGTTGAACCCAAGTCTCCATTTTTCTAGGGCAAGGAAGTGCTTTCCATAGACCCACAATCCTGATAGCACAAAGGCTAGGTCCTCTAGAGTAGTGAACTAGAACAGGAACAACCCACCTGACATAGCAGAGACCAAGGGAAGATCTCTTAATCTTCCATTGGGTAGGACACCCATTTCCTAACCATTTCAATGGTAGGTCGAAAGTTGAAGAATCGACCCACCAGTACTAATTGAAAATCCACCATAGTCCTATTCACCACAGAATCTAGGAGTGAAAGTTTAGTGCCTTCCTCAGTCCTAATGAAATCCACCAGGAGAGCATCCAGAGATTTATGGGCTTCACCAACAAGAGCTCCTTTCTAGCTAGATTTTGGGGGGAATGAAGGGGCATCGACAGAAGAGGATGCCCTAAGGATTCCCTTCATGGACTCTTTCGATGAGTCCATGACAAAGGTAATCATGGGACCAGCATGGGGTCCAGAAGGTGGGCCTTCCAGGGGGGAAGATTAATCCCCCAGGGGATGTGGGACATGGGAGCGTACAATTTGAAAATAGAGCTTGGGTAGGAAGTTGCAGAGTGCAATATTATAAGGATAAGTTATTCAATTTGTTAAATAGCTTTAGTCTGATTTATTTGCTTAACTAGCTTATAGCTTTTTTATTAGAGATCATGGCTTATAAATTTTATTTCATGAAACCTATAATGAGTTATAGAAGATAAATATGGATGATCTCCTTGAAGATAGGATTCAATTGTGAGCTCATTTGCATGAAATAAATTAGATGCTATACTGGATGAGGATTACATGATGCTATATGAAAGGGTGAGATGAGTCATTTTATTTTGTATTGAAATTTCTAGCTTGTTAAATATTTCTAAGGAGGATACTATGTATTCATTGTAAAATAATTTTGGAGATCTAATAAGTAGTGAATATAGGTAAATTAAACTATATTTAAGAAAATACAATTAAATTTGTTAAAAATGAAACATAGGGAATCTATGGATTAAAATTTTAATGAATTTAATTTGATAATTAGTTAGTTGGCATCCACTACTATAATAGATGAGCTAAGTGTATATATTTTTACTTTTCTTGTAGCATTTATAAGGAGAGAATCCATGGAATAAATATCAAAGGATGCATTTCATTTTCAAAGAAGGTGCAAGGATAAAAGAGGATTGATAGGGAATTAAGAGCTAACCTCCACTAGACGATGCAACCACTAGTTTATAGAATGAGAAGTAGGATGAGGTTAACATTCCTCTCCAATCCAATCAACTATAACATACACAAAACATGTAAAAACAAGCGGAAATATTCACAACATGTTAACTTTCTATGAGTTATAAGCCCTCCACCAACTAGAATGATGATATGCTAGTTTCAAAATTGGCATGCTTTATGATGTTGTAAATGAAGTCATAATTGTCAAGGCATGACACTTGTCAATAAAAAAACATATAGTAAGACTCACAAGGACAAGGGGAAAAAATTATGCACATATAAATTTTCCCTAAAAAATGGTTAGAAGAACTCACTATCTAATGATATAGCGGACAAAAATGCACCTGCAAGACACTAGTTGCTGAAAATAGCATAAATTTCAATATTGTTTTTACATCTATATACCGGTATCTTGGTTTGACTTTAGATTTCTATTAAATTAGTGTCTTTGACCTATTTTAATATTTTCAAAATTTGTAAATTTACACAAAATCCCTTGTACTAAGTACCCTCCTTAGTCAAAAGGGACCCCAAAGAAGAATAATCCATTGTCTCAATAAAAATCCTCTAGGGGCATTATCCAATTGATCAAGATTTTTGAAAATTAATCAAATATCAAAATTCATGAAAGATGATGGAAAATCCTTTATGAGGTTGTTTATGACTTCATTTTTCCTAATGTGTCATGTTTTCATGTCGTAACACCTTTATGACTGAGAGATTTTATTTTTTTCAATTGTTTGCTAGGTGATTCAAAAAATAAATAAATTAAAAGTTTAATGTGGGTTGATGCAAAATTATCTTGCAAGTAGATTTATAATATCATTATTGGGAATGTGGAAAACTTTTATGAAAAAATGTTGATCCAAAATGATATTATGTATAGGTACTTATTCACCATGCTTACAGATATACCTTGTACTCTATGAGGTAGATTTATAAGTTTAAATAGTTTATCAAAATGTTTATATTTATCTTTGTTGTGAGATTAGTCCTACCAAGCTTGTGAGAGATTTTCCTAAAATAATTAATCCCACCAATACTATATGCATAGAATGACAAATAGAAAAGAAAACTAAAAACAAGTTCAAGAACAAGGAGTTCTCAATTGCAAAGACCTCTGGAGCTAATGTATACATATCTATTTAGGACCACAAGGAAAAGAGGATTTAAATTGTGTGAGGTACTTCACATTACTTATTGATGATTCTTCTAGGATGACAGGTAACATTTTTAAGAGAAAATTCAAAAGTGTATGCCTAGGTTATACATAAATCTACATTATTAGGCTCAAAATCTAATGATAATGAGGATTGTTGTATGGAATATAAAGTGTGTCATACATTCAAAGTACCATGTCATATGGGTCAAGATATCTAGTTTTATCAAGCACATACATGAATAAGGTAGCTTTAGATACCTATAATAGGTCACAAAAGAGGTATCATTATAAGAACAATGAAATAAAATTTAGTTTGGAAAGAAAAGAGGAGAG
>BSBK01003407.1:2500-202500 GCA_027943335.1 Chamaecyparis obtusa
AAGGATTGCTGATTCACCCCCCCTCTTTGTAATCCAACAATTGACATCAGAGCTAAGTACTCTAAAGGGATAAGTTTGAAAGACTTGAGTAAAGGATCCAAAGATGTATAAGAGAGAAGTACCTAAGCTGAACAAAGAAAGTTTCTCAACATGGAAAAGTAGGATGAGATTGTACCTATCTGGAATTGGAGAATCTACACTGAATCTTTTGGATAATGACTATACTCAGCTGCCTCCTGGACCTATGACAGTTGATTAGATGAGAGAAAAGAAGGAACACAAATCGGTAATGATAGAAATTGCCTCTTCCCTGACCGATGCTAAGTTCAATGATGTTAAGGATTGAATTACTTCAAAATAAATGTGGGATAGGTGAAAAAATCCAAGGTTGATAGTCTTAGAGGAAAATTTGATGAAATGAGAATGGAGGATGAAGAGAACATTGCTCAATTTAGTTTTAGAATCAAGGAAGTTGTTAGTTTCATCAGAGGTGTTTGTGGAACATTAACAGGTGAAGAAGTGGTAATTAAAATTATGAGACTCTTTTGATGCAGGAGCATTTTGAGTTCTTGAAGATCTTTCTTAGTCTTGGAGGAATTCCCTGGCAGAGGGATACAATACTTTGTTTTTGGCAGTTTTCTGAGTTTCTATGTTGTGGTGATCTATGGAGATCTTTGAAATGTATTTTTAAAGGATTTTGTTCCTTTATTTGTGTGGAAGATATGTCTAAGGTCATAGCTCTTGAGGTGGCATGGTTTGGGAGATATTGGATGAACCATTTCAAAGTTGGAGTTGTTTTCCTTGTCGTCGGAGTAGTGTTTTCCTGCAGTTTTGGAGCTGATTGCGGGATGTGGTGCCATTGATTCTTAATGAATCAGCCTTTGTGCTCTTAGGGAGTTAAAGAGGACCTAAATTAATATTATTTCCCAAGGGAAAAAATCCTAATTCATTACGAGTAAAAGGTTATGACCATTTTTCTCGGGGACCTATTTTCTGCCAGTGTTCCCACTGGAGCCGTTCCTGCAGTTTTGGGGCTGATTGCACATAGTGGCGATGTTCATCCTTAATGAATCAAAATTTTCAATCTTAGATCATTTAAGAGGACCTAAATTAATACCATTTCCCAAGAGCGCAACTCATAATTCATTATGAGTCAAAAGTTATGGCCGTTTTTCCCCAGGACCTATTTTTTGGCAGTTTTCACATGAAACGGGGAGTATTTCTTCTTGCACGGTTCCATGTGATGAGATGGGGCCTCATGTGGTTAAGGAAATGTTTTTGGGTCATGTGTGGACCTAAATCCTAAGGTGCATTAATTTTTTATCATTCTTGCATTAGTTTTGGTTTCTCTTATTGGTCTGGACCTATATTTTAATTAAATCCTGACTGGCTGACTTGTGGCTTAGCTGGCTATATATTGAGAGATTGGGTAGATGTTTAGTAGTTAGAGAAGTAAGTTTAGTAGTAGATGATCATTAGATCATTAGGAAGAGTAGATTAGAAGCAGATTTGTGAATCTGGGACTTGTAGTAGAACTAGTGGCCTGAGGGCTTAGGACAGCAAGGGGTTGCTTGGAAGTGTGAGTACAAGTTTAGATCCTATGGTGGTTGTTCCTATCAAAGGCTACCTATTGTAGATCTGAACTAGTTGGTGGTTCCTTGGATCTTGTGAGATCTTGCTGATACTTTGTTATTTCATTGTAATAGGCCAAAACCCATAAGGCCTTACAGTCGGGCATGTTGAATGAAATTCTATTTTGAAGAATTATCTTGTTATATTCCATTGTGCTTGGTGTTGTTATAACTTGCAGTGTAGGCTTGGACCATCCTTTATTGGATACTCCATCCCTGCCCTGTGTCATCTTTCATCTAAGTATGCTATTTGAGTATCTACTATTCAAGAACTAAGATCCATATTGAATAATATTTTTTACTCTTGAAGCCTTGATCAGTAAGCTAACTACATTTGGGATAAGTAATTGTGATAATAGTCTACCGACTATTGAACAACTTTCAAGTCATCTCTAAGTATTGGAACTTCAAGAAGAGAAAGAGATATTCAGAGTAGTTCATGTGGAAGTGAATATGACATTATCCTAACTAGAGAGAAAGAACTAGAAGAGTTAGAGGCACTTCTGGCTAAGAGATTACTGAGAGGTAAAGGAAAGTATAAAGGTAAATTTCCCTTTAAATTTTTTAATTACAACAAGATTGGTCACATTGCATCTAGATGTCCTGACAATGACAAGAATGATAAAAGTGATAAAAAGGAGAACTGATACTGAAGATTTAGATACTACAAGGACAAAGGAAATAAATCATGCTACCTAGCTAAAGAAGGTGTAACTGATGATGAATCTGATGATACATTTAAGAAGGATTTGAAGTTTTCTATGTTGATTGAATAGTCTCACAATAGGTAGAAATAATCATGCCATTGTCTTGCTTAAGGGTAAGATATCTATGCTACGGATTACCTATCCCCATCATGAAATGCATTTAGATTGTCAACCCAAGGACGTAGACTTGAAATGGGACATCACAGTTTGTGCACTAAGTTCCTTTAGGAGTCATAACACCTATGCTACATGAAGATAAAATGCATGAAAGGAATCTATGCTATTGTTGTAGGAAGTAAACAAACTTGACTTATTGAATGGAATTACTACAGAAAACTTATGAAATGAATCTAAGCCTTCCTAACAACTCTAAACATTCACTATACCCATTTCTACAAATGTTGCAGGAACAAACATAGTGGCAATGTTGCAAGAATAAAATAGTAACTCTATTTGAAAATAGGAAAAGTAGAGGAAGCAAATCTATTCTACCTTAATCTAATCCACTTTCCAAGTTGGACCCCTTGGTTGGATTCTAATAACTACTCAACACAAGAGATAATCCAAAATCATTCTTCCATTAAAATATTCTTAACTGGTTACATAACAACTGAATAATTCATGAAGAGCAAAAACAGAGAAACTTCCACTATACTTAATACATAATTCTATCTTTCTTCATTAGCCTCTAAATCAGTCAAAATTCCTTATATCAAGGATTGACACTTAATTGAAAACATAATAGAAAAGTCTCATTAAACCTCCCCAAATATGGAGGAGATAAAACAACCATGACATAATACAATTACTGCTAGCAACAGAATAACAGTTCTGAGGAAATATAACAGAACTTAATTCCCTATATTCTCTGGAACAACAGCTCCTTCAAAGCTCGACATATCCATTAGAATCATGTTGGATTCTCCCACCATGGTTGGTCTTCTAATGCTCCTTCTTTAATGCAGATGCACCACTCTTCATACTGCTCTGTGTTTACTTGAAAGGTTAGTAACATTTGGTACACATATGCAAGTCAACATTTTTAACTCCTACTTAAATGTTAGAACATAGCTTGAAAAAATTATATGAAGTACTGCATTATATTTATAATAGTCAGAAAAACATATCATTCAAGCTACCCATAGATTTTGTGGCTTTAGCTATACTTGGCATAGGTTCACATAAGTATAAGCAGTAAAATGTCTTGGAAATGTTTGTCAAAGTATCAACAAAATATAAAGATCATAACAAAATTGAGGCAATAATTAGACTCATCATTGATATGAAGGAAGATTCTTATGAAGATGAAAAATCCCTTATTTCTCATGTAAGTAAAGCTAACCCATGAATTATTGATAGTGGATGTTCACATCATATGACTAGTGATATAGTTGATAAGTTTGGGAACCTAGAAGAGTATGATGGAGGATTTGTTAGATTTGGAAATGATGCTCCATGTTCTGTAAAAGAAAAAGGATCCATTATAATGATTGAAAAGATGATATGTGATGATTCTTATTGGGTTCAAGGACTAAAATATAGTTTGTTGAGTGTTTCACAACTGAACAACATTGGCCAATGACTAAAATTTCAAAATAGAAAAGTGAAGATTTATGGTGTTGATGGAGATTTGATTGGAATTGGTGAAAAATCAAAAGGTAATCTATTTCATATTGATACTATTGCAAAGAGTTATTTATTTTTTAAAGTTGAGTATGTATGGATATGGCATAAAATAATTTGTCATGTAAATTTTGACAACATGATTAAGGTGAGAAAAACTAATAGTCAGAGGTCTACCGAAATTAAGAAAACTTGATAAAGTGATGTGTAAGGAATGCTCGATTGGTAAGATGACAAAATGAAGTTTCTCAAGAAAGTCTTAGTCATCTAATGGTATTTTGGAATTAGTTCATATTGACCTTTGTGGTCTTATGAGAATACAAAGCTATTATGGAGATCAGTATTTCATTTTGTTTGTTGCTGACTATTCAAGAATGATGTTGGTTATGTTTTAAAAAGAAAAGTATGATGCATTCTAAATGTTTAAGTGGTATAAATCTAGAGTTGAAAAGGAAATAGGAAAAAATAAAATTGTTAAGATCAGATAGAGTAGGTGAATTTATCTCTGATTAATTTATTTTCTTCTGTAATGAAAAAAGAATCAAAAGACAAGTATTCACACTGAGGACTCCACAACAAAATGGTATAGCTAAAAGAAGGAAAAAATCTATAGTTGATTATGCTAGAACATTGTTGATTGACAAAGAGGTTGCAAAAACATTATAGAGAGAAGCCATTAGTATTTCTATCTACACACTCAACTAAGTACAATTGAAGAAAGGTACCAACAAGACCCCTTATGAACTTTGGTATGGGCATACACTAAATGTTAGTTACTTTAAATTTTTTGGAAGTAGGTGTTACATACTTCAAAAGATGCTAGGAATGGAAAGTTTGATTCAAAGGGAGATGAGGGTATATTCCCATGATATTCATCAAAGAGAAAAATTTATAATGTTTGAATAAGTCTACTAACATAATTGTGGAAAGTGTAAATGTGAGGATTGATGAATTTACAAAGAGAAATGAAGAAGATATAAAAAATTAACCTAAAGATTATCAAAGATTTGTATATGTACAAGAAGGTATTTTGGGTAATGCAACCAAGTTGCAATAAGAAGAAATTGATCATCAATTTGAGCCTC
This sequence comes from Chamaecyparis obtusa, assembly GCA_027943335.1. Taxonomy (NCBI): domain Eukaryota; kingdom Viridiplantae; phylum Streptophyta; class Pinopsida; order Cupressales; family Cupressaceae; genus Chamaecyparis; species Chamaecyparis obtusa. The sequence goes on from BSBK01003407.1 coordinate 7,547, forward strand.
CACCGAGAGATGAAAACATTGAAGAATAGTCTACTGAGCCTGTATTAGAAAAATATGTGAGAATACACCACTCACCAAGCAAAATCATTAGAGACAAGAATGCAAGAGTCATGAAAAGAAGTAAGTTGAAAGATAATACACGTTTTATTTCTGAATTTGAGTCAAGAATAGTCAAGGATGCCTTGAAAATGAAGATTGGGTTAATGCCATGAAAGAAGAAATTGATCAGATTGAAAAGAACAACACTTGGTCACTAGTACCGAGACCCAAGGACAAGAATGCAATTGGAACAAAGTGGATTTTCATGAATAAAATCAATGACAATGGAGATGTGACCAGAAATAAAGCAATATTAGTCTGCAAAGGGTATGCACAAGAAGAAGGTATTGACTATGGTGAGACATTTTCCCATGTTTCTAGATTATAAGGTGTACTAATATTACTTTCATATGCTTCCTATAAAGGATTTAAATTTTATTAGATGGATGTTAAGTCTGCATTTTTAAATGGAATTCTTGAAGAAGAGGTTTACATTGAACAACCTGATGGATTTGTTCAAAATTCTAACAAGAATATGGTATGCAAAGTACACAATTCTTTATATGGTTTAATCCAAGAACCTCGAGCATGGTATGAAAGACTACACTCATATTTAATCAAGATTGGATTTCAAAGGAAAGTGAAAACAACAATTTGTATTTGAAATGTGATAGTACTGATAAAATTATGATTGCCAAAATTTTTGTTGATGACTGTAGGCTAGGGAATTTGGAACCTGTTACCTGTCTTGAAAGGCTAAAACACTCAAATGTTAAAACTAATCTAACATGTTCAAGACTCATAAAAAAGCTAAGACAATGGAAACAAAACCTAGCCACCTCAAGATTATCGCTAAAACAAGTGCTATACAACACTGTTTGATTTGCTTCAATGAGAGGGATGTGGATGTGCTCTCAAACACATGGAGAGGGATTTGTGGTGATGCATAAATGAAGATTAAGCTTGAAAAATGAACTAATATTAATCCATTAAGCTATTCTAGGATGTGTTAGAAAACATGAAGAACATGAAGAAATCTAACATTTAGGATTTATGCTAAGATGATCTAGCTAAAAATGCTCATGATAACAATGCATAAATGATAAAAATTAAGCTAATAATTTGCTCTTGGAAGGAGGAGTATTTATAGGGTTTGGGAAGGGCTTGGGTTAGGAGGATGAGTCAAGGTTAGAGTTAAGGTGAAGGATAAGGATAAGGATTGAAGACTTTCTAGAAGAGTCTAGGGCTTTCTAGGATATTTAGGAGTTTAGGAAATAAATAAATGTTGATTTATTTCAAAGGCTTTTGGGTTGGGGATTTCATTCATGAGGTTGTAAGAGCCTTAAATGAGTGCGTAAGAGGCTTAAATGAGTCTATAAGGCTCATTAGGGGAGGGTTTGACTAGAAATTCAAGGAGACTTGGATTAGGCTAAGAAATGTAGGAAACATCTCCTAAATAGGTTTAGGGAAGTTTAGAAGGGTTTAGGAAAGGTTAGAAGATTCTAGGGTTTTAAGGCTTTAAATAAATATAAAATTTATTTAGGGAATGTGACATCATTTATTGAATATTGATTCAATAAAGAGAGGAAAATTACTTAAAATTGATTTAAGTGGTTTGGGGAAAGATTCTTTAATTAAAGATGTTTAATTAAAATAAAGGAAATTAATGGCATAAAAATATATTAATTAATTAATCAACAAATGATGATGTCATCGAGGGTTTTTCAAAAAATAAAAATACTTTATTTTCTAATAAATTTTTAGGTGTCTACATTTTGCCCCTCTTTGATGCGATGCCACAAGTGGTGTGGCATCAAAGACAAGAAAATAAGATGCCCCAAGCTAGAATTTAGAGGAATAAGGGGTTGTGCCCCCTCGAGAAAATAACGCAAAGAGGAAACTTTGGGGAATTTTCTCGAAAGGAAACAAAAGGAGAAGGAAAAGGAAGAAGGGGAGATAAATAGCCAAGCTTCCAAGAGAAAACATGCATGAATGCAATATGATGGTGAGGTGCAAGATGCAGCTATATGAAAGATGCAAGATTAATCTATATGATGCTGGATGGGGGATTTAGGGAGCTCCATTTGTTGGATTTTTTTAGAGAGCACAACCTAGTTTGATATAGCAATGTTAGAGACCTGCCAAGGTTACAAAAGAACACAAGGCCTTGTCACCAACGTTGCATAGGACTTACGCTAAAAAGAAACGCAGGGTTTCCCCAGCATCACAGATGAACCAAAGAGGAAGCATGGTGGAAACGATGCTGAAGAAACCACAAACACATGAATGAGTCATAGGTAGAAGAAAAAGATTAAAAGACCTTGCCCCAGATTGTCCTCATTCGCAATGCACCATGATATAAAGGATCGTGGCAACTTTGAGTAGAGAAAAATGAGAAGTCGTAAAAGATAAACAAGACCCAAAGGAAAAAATCCAAGGTCACAATGATAACTCCAAAAGGACATCCCTTGCCAAGGAGAGAGATTTGATTTGATTGATGGTGGGAAGATTGGTCTGAATGTGTGGAAGGATACATCAACATGGACCTAGTGTGATTGGTGGAAGATTAGGTCCGACAGGAGGAAGGATACATCCTCAAGGACTAGCTGATTGATGAGAGAATGAGTTTTGTTGTTCGCTAACAAATGATGAGGTTAAAAGATAGTCACAGTGATCAAGGATAGTCGACAATTGATGTTACTGAAGTACAAGGCTAGATAGGACAAGATTTTTTGATCAAATGTTGCTACAACATTGACAATGATATGTACAATAGGACACGATGATTATGTACAACAGATGAGAAAAGATATTTACAAATGATATGCACAGAATCTCAGGATTGGGGATAGGAGGATCTCGCTATACAAGATATATATAGGAAGGATGGCACTATACAGGATATAGTACAAGATATGATACAAGATATGTGCAAGATATGGTACAAGATATGTGCAAGATATGGGCAGGTGGGATTGTAGATTTGCTTGAGGATTATAAAAAAGAGGAATGTTGGGGGATGGTGGATGGGGATGGGGATGGGAGAAAAAATGGACTGAGATGTTGGGATGGGGGGGGATGAGATTTTGATAGATAATAACTCGGTCCACTATGTATGGCTCTTGTTTGCCAGGTTTTCACCAATGTACTTGTCCAAGGCACTTGAATTGACAAGTTTTCACCATTGGATGATTATTTTTCTTTTCTTTTCTTTCTTTTTTTCTTTTTTGGTATTTTTCTACTTTTTTCAAATTTTTATGGATTTTCTGAATATGTAAGATCTGGTTTAGGCATAGAACCTCTTTAGATGTATGATGTTGATTGAATCATTCAAAGGCTCACATTCTGGTGTAGATAGCTGATAGGCTCCGGAGCTGAAGCATGCTATGACAACATAGGGGCCCAGCCAAGTAGGCTCAAACTTTCCTTTCTTTTTTGGATTTGCTTGGACCTTCTGATTTTCTTTGAGGACCATGTCACTGACTTGGAACTATTTGGGATGGACCTTCTTGTTATAACTCTATTTTAGTCGATTTCGGTATGCAACCAGGTGATCATATGCTTGTTGTCTCTTTTCATTTAATAGGTCTAGCTATGTGAGACGTGCCACATGATAGTCCTCATCAGTTGGTAGAATAGCTTCGACACCATATACAAGGGAATATGGGGTGGTTCTTGTGGGAGTGTGATAAGAAGTGTAGTAGGCCTAGAGGGCAAGATTTATTTGGAGGTGCTAGTCACGACCAGAATCATTGACAACCTTCTTGGGGATTTTGAGGATTTTTTTGTTGGTTGCCTCAGCTTAGCCATTTCCTTGAGGGAAATATGGACTGGATAAATGGTGATGGATGTGGATTCTAGCACATAGGTCATCCACATGCTAGTTTTCAAAACGTGTACCATGGTCTGTGAAGATGGTAGATGGTATGCCAAAGTGGCAAACAATATGATAAAGGATGAACTTGGATATTTGGATGCCTATAGTTAGGGTGAGCGGAATTGCTTTAACCCATTTGGTGAAGTATTCTATGGTAGTTATTATGTACTTGTGTCCATCCGAGGAGAGGGGAGTGATTAAGTCGACATAGTCAAAGCCCCAACATGAAAATGGCCAAGGTGGCACAATGGGTTGCAAGTCTTGTGTTGGTGCATGAATCAGATTTGCATGCTGTTGACATGGTAGACATTTCTTGATGAACTCACAAGCATCATGTTCCATGGTTGGCCAATAATACCCAACTCGAAGCCAGGACGACCTCATTTGAATCTAAACACCTAGAGAAGATGTTGTGATATCCTCGACGATAAAGGGTGTTGGCTACAAGAGTGTAGTGGGAATCTCTGCGAATTACATTTTGACATTGGTTATTGGTGAGATGGGGAGATATGATACCATTCTTTAGATATGCATGGATGTTGTGGTACCATGGGGATTGAGGACCAACCAAGACACACACCATGTTTGCATCGGCGTTCTCATAAGCAGGCATGTGTAGCTACTCGACTACGAATTTGTATTGAGTTGAATTGCTAGGGATCTCCAATAAGGATCCAATGGTTGTCATTGCATTGACTAATTTTTTCTAAAGCCTTGGTATCTGAGTGAACTATAGATTCAAGAAATTCTCTTTTAGTCTGTCCACTAGTTCTTTGTAGGGTAGCAACTTGTCATCCTTTGTCTGATATTCATCTAGGACTTGCTTGATAATTTGTTGTGAATCTCCAAACACTTGTAGTTCTGTGATATTCCATTGAATGGTTGTTTTGAGACATGAGATGAGTGCCTCATATTTTGCAATGTTATTAGTACATGGGAATTCCAACTTGAATGATTTTGGAATATAGTCACCTTGAGGTGTGACAAATAGGATTCCAGCCCCTGATCCATGTGACGTATAGGAGCCATCAAAGTATAACTTCCATATGGGTTGTTCTTTGATCATACATAAGTGTTCATCAGGGAATTCCATGATTAGTGGATACACATCCACCAGTGGTGCCTCTGCTAGCTGATCAGCAATTACTTTCCCTTTGATTACTTTCTGATCTATGTATTGGATGTCAAAATCACTGAGTAGCATGACCCATTTTTCCATATGGCCCGCGAGAGTTGTCCTTGCTAACAAATACTTGAGTGGGTCCACCTTTGAAATAAGCCTGATTATGTGACTGAGCATGTAGTATCTATGCTTTTGAGTGGAAAAGACCACTACAAGGCATGCTTTTTCCATGGGTGAATAGTTAAGCTCATAGCCGACAAGAGTTTGACTAATGTAGTAGATGGCTCTCTCTATTTTCATCATCATGCTGAGCTAAGAGTGCCCCTAGTGCCATCGTGGTCGCCAAGATGTAGAGTATGAGAGGGTGTCCTAGAACTGGTGGTACTAGGATTGGAGAGTTGGCTAGATATTCTTTGAGCTTGTCAAAGATTTTCTAACAGGTGGGGTCCCATTTGAAGTTTGTGTCTTTGCGTAAGAGATGCATGAAAGTTTGGCACTTGTCTACCAGCTGGGAGATGAACCGATGCACTGATTGAAGCTTTCCTTGTAGGCTTCTGAGCTATCTGAGTGTTCTTGGTGGAGGCATTTCTATTATTTCTTTGACCTTCTTTGGGTCAATCTCTATGCCTCGTCGTGATACTATGAAGCCTAGAAGCTTTCCAAATGTAACACCAAAGACACATTTGTTTGGATTGAGCTTCAAGCCATAATGATGCAGGAGATCGAACACACTCTCAAGAATGTCAAAGTGTTCATGGCGTGTCTTTGATTTTGTAAGAATATCATCCACATAGTCTTCTAGGATCTTGTGGATCATGTCATGGAAGATTGTTGTCATTGCTCTCTGATATGTGGCTCCTACATTCTTTAGCCCAAATGGCATCATGTTATAGTAGAAAGTACCCCATGGAGTTGTGAATGCTATTTTATGTTGATTTGCTTTCACTATTTGGATCTGATTATAGCCTGAAAAGCCATCCATGAGTGACAACATCTCATGGCCCACTGTAAGATCTACGATCATGTCTATGTTTGGCAATGAGAAATCATCCTTAGGAAATGCCTTGTTTAGGTCCTTGAAATGTGTGCAAATTCTGATGTCACCTGAAGGCTAACTGGTACCATGTTGGAGATCCAATCTGAGTAATCAATGGCCCTTATGATTTTTGCTTGGAGGAGTTTTTCAAGCTCTGCTTTGACTAATAAGGCCACTTTTGGATGCATTTTCCTTAGCTTCTGCTTTACTGGCTCGGCGTTGGGGTCCACCACTAGATGATGGATGAAAATATTAGGATCAAGCCTAGGCATTTGTGCATATGACCATGCAAAATTTATAACTAATTCTCTAAGGAGCACAATGAAAGCCATTTCTTCATCCTCTATCAGATTAGCTACAATGTAGGTGATTCTCGGACACTCTTCTATACCCAAGTTGACTAGCTTGGTTTCTTCTATGATGATTGGTGACTGCTTGGGTCTGTAATCTTGTATAGGAGGAAGAGGCAAGTCTTCATCTTCTAGCGCTTGAATTGCCAAGTTTTCACTAGAAGATACACCCTTTATTTTTACTGTTTTGGAATCAGAATGTGCCCTAGAGGGGTTTTCACATAAAGATTCATGTTTGTCTCTTTCTATTTCACTTTTTTGGCTAAAGCTTGCCTCCGCCCCAAAATATCCTTCTAGGTCGAGCTTAAAGATGTGAGTTGACTCTGAATCTTGAACTAATTATGGGCCTAATGCCCCCATGAAATCTAGGAGTGCCTCTGTGCTTTGGAACTCATCGATGTGTGTGATGCTTGGTTTGTCCCAGTCTCTGAGTTCAAGGTGGATGAGGGGAAGTTCTATGAGATTAATGGAGAGTTGAAGGAGGATAGAAGTTCCCAAGAGGGTATCATCATCAAAGATGTCATCATATGATTTCTTTTCTCTCTCTTCAGGGATGTCTTCGATTTCTATAAGGTCATCTTGGCTATTAAGGAAGGGAACGCTAGTCATATTGGTGCCCCCAGTTGTGGAATTGGGCTCTTGTATACATAGGCAAGGGGTATTAATGCCAAGACCCTGATGTTGAGGATTCTTTGATGCTGTGATGGGATCTTTGCTTCCACCTTCTTGTGGTCCTAGACCACCACCTTGATATTTTCATTGTTCAGTGGCATACTTGTGTGGTTGGGGATACTTGTCTTTGAAGTAGCCAAGAAGTTGAGTGTCAGGTGCTGGGGGATCTCTGTACAACCACCTATTGATGTCAGGATCCATCTCTTGACTATTTATGTTGCCATGGGATTCAAAAGTCACTCTTCATTTCATGATTATCTTTAGCAGGCTTTCTTTGGTTACTTGGGCGCCCTTATGTATGTGGATCAAGTGGGAGGGCCCCTACTACAAATGCATCATTTAGGCTGTATCCACCACAACCTTGGTTATTGATCTTAATAGAAGAGAGAGTGGAAGTGAGGATAGTCTTTGGATCGCAATGGGATCGAAATGAGCTGGCAACAGAAGTGCCAATGTCAGTTCTAGGACAATGAGTCGAATGAGGGAATGATGCTTCCATCACATGGTAGTATGTGAAGGGTTTGGGGTCGGCATGGATAGTAACCTCAGTGCCTTCATGTGAAAATTTGATGCATTGATGGTAAGTAGATGGTACAGCCTTGATGGAATGGATCCATGGTCGCTCGAGGAGGATGTTGAATGGTAGGTCAAGATCAACAACATGGAAAATGGTGTCTTGTGTTGCTGGGCCTAATTGGATAGGCAACATAATGGTACCTTCAGAGGTACATTCCAAGTTTTTGTATGCCTTGATTGTTATCACTTCATGTGAAATGTCAGCTTTTGTGAACCCAATCTGCTGAATGAATTTTAGAGTACACAAGTTTAGGGCTGAGCCATTATCTATCAAGACTCATTTGATGGAAAAATCTATGACCATAACAATGATGCGGAGAAGGAGAGTGTGGTCAGGTGCAATGGCTGGCATGTTAGATGGTTTGAAGGAAAGAGCACATGGTGTAGATAGATGTCCCACAAGGTTTTCAAACTGGATGGTGTTTATATCTGTGGGGACTTGTGCTTCATGAAGGGCTCGATCAAGGATTTCTTGATGGAGGGGCAAAGTGCGGAGAAGGTCGAGGATGGAGATTTGGGCTGGTGTGTTCCCTAGATGTTCTATGAGGTTGTATTGTGCATTGTGTGCATTACGTGCTGGTCTTGGATGAGCACTAGCAATAGTTATCCGGCCTCTACGGGTGGTAACAACACATTAAATATCTACTCCTTTGATGTGGATGACATTGACCGTGGGCTCGACTTGGGTTATACATCCAAAAAACTTGTTGTAATTGATATGGGCAGTGGTATAGTCTTTGCGGCTGATGTGATCTTCTTGTTTGCCTTTGCCTTGGTTCTGGGGAAAATTGGTATTAGCTTGGTGCTTCCTAGCATTGCATTGTGGGAACACATTTTGATAGATTTGCAAATTGGTATTAGGTGAGGCTTGAGTTGGTGTATCCACTTGGATCTCCTTTTGGTCAATGAGATCTTGGATTTAATTCTTGAGTTTCATACACTTCATGGTAGTGTGTCCTTTGACCTGATGATAATCACAATACTCATGATCTTTATACCAGTTGGGCTTGGGAGTGGCATCATCAACTTGCTGGATTGGTGGGTACATAATTAAGTTGGCCTTGGCCATTTGATGAAAGATGACATCCAGAGGTTAACCAAGAGGTGTGCCTTTGGATAATTCTGAGCTCTAGGTCTGTTCTAATTGGGAGTAGTATTAATGAAATTAACCTGATTGTTTGGATTTCCTTGATGGGCTTGATGCACTTGTTGTTGATAGTTCTGCTGATTGTTTTCAGGTTGATATTGCTACATAGGTTGCTGATGAGTTTGAGGTTGTTGTTGATATGTGGGAATAGGTGCAAGACCAGACACAATGATTTTGACATGCTTGGTGTTAGTGGCTCCATCAGTAATAGCATTTTTGTTATGATTCCAGTAACAAGGTTTATCATTGCTAGGTTTACTTTGGGAATCATTTTTGTAGTGTCGGATCGTGCCTTCATCTAGGAGAGATCTTTTAATACCTATCCCTTTGATCTTGATATCCTGATATGTTTGGATGCAATTCATCCTCATGAAGTGGGATAATTTGGGATGCAGATTATTGATGAAGATTTTGGTCAGATGCTTCTCAGGTGGTTGATATGATAACCTAGAAGTGAGGTTCTACCATCGCTGCAAATAGTTTGCTAGGCTTTCTCCTTCTTTCTATTTTGAGTTGCAAAGATCTAATAGGGTCAAATCATTCTCAACATTATGGGCATATTGGGCAATGAACTTCTCAGAGAGCTCAACAAAAGTTGTGATGGTCCCACATGGTATTTTGTAAAACCACTCAACAACAATTCCTCCCAAGCTTTTGGGGAATAGGCACAAAAGGTAATTGTCATTGTAAGCCACTTCTTGACATGCCATATAGAACTCCTTGATATGATTCACTGGGTCTTCTTTTCCTTGATATTTATTGAACTTGGGTGTCTCGAAGTTCTTTGGTAATGGAACAGTTGTGATTGATCGGTCAAATGGGTAGGGACACACCTCTTCAAATTTGAAGGTCTTATTCTCTGTACCAGTTTGGAGTTCCTTAAGAGAATTCTTCATTTCTTCCCACTTGGAATGGACTGGCATTGGAGCAGGTAATCCCATTTGGAAAGGGTCTAGCGGTGCTGGTGAATAAGGATGATTTGGAGGTGGATATTGTGGAGTGGGATGTGGAGATTGTCCAGAGAGATAGGTAGATTGGAATGGATTTTGGAGTGATGATTATTGGGGAGGATACTATTGATGTGGTGCAGGGGTATATTACGGTGGAGATATGGAACTGTTTGCTGGTATTGTGGGATGATGGGGATTTTCTGCTGTGATTGGTAGGAGGAAGCTTGTTGCTGTTGGGGAATGATAGGGATTTGTTGCTGCGACTGGAAGTATTGTTGTCATGGGGGAGGCTGGTGGAATGATGCAGCTTGCTGGTAAGATGGCCCTTGTTATACTTGGCTTTGCGCTTGGTTGATATAGGTTGGGTGCATTCTCACATTGCTTAAGGGTGGAACTGATGTAGGGAAGGTAGAAGCAAAGGGTGGTTGGGAAAAATAACTTGCAAAATGAGATGAACTTTGCTGTTGAGGTGGAGGAACTTGCTAAAAAGCACTAGGTGTTGTGAATGGATAGCTTGCAAAGGATGAAGCTGGTGGAGGTTGTGATAGTTGTTGTTGTGCTATTTGTGAGAAGGTGGCTTTTCGATTCATAAGTATGGATGTAGGAGAGTGAGTTGGTATCCATAAGGCTTGCATTTCTTCTTGAGTGAGGCCCTAATGAGAACCAGTGTGTGGTGGGAATTGTGATGTAGAGGATGCTGGGAAGGTAGATGTGATGGGAGTTTGGGACATGAATGGTGGATTTGAAAAACCCATGGAAGGCATACCTGTGGTGAAGGCATTTTGTTGGGCTTATGCTTGGGTAGATATTTGCTGGGGGTGAATGAAGAGAACATTTGTGTTCCCTAGGAAAAGGGTGATGCTGATGTGGAAGCTTGCTGAGTGTGAAAGGGAAATGATTGCGCTGCCCCCAAAATAGATGATGTTGATGAAAATTTTTGTTGGGAGAAAGAGGGAAACAATTGCATTGACCCTGAAAATGATGGTATGGATGCAGAAGCTTGTGGAGTGAAAGGAAAGGATGATTGTGTCCCTCTTGGAATGAAAGGTGTAGATGCAGAGGCTTGTGAAGTGAAGGGGAGGGATGATTGTGTCCCTCTTGGAACAAAAGGTGTAGATGCGGAGGCTTGTGAAGTGAAGGGGAAGGATGATTGCATCCCTCCTAGAACAAAAGGTGTAGATGCGGAGGCTTGTGTGAGGCCCACTTTCGGCCCACATAGTGATCCTATTTTATAGATATTAGCCTATCATTTTGATTATGTTTTTAGAGATACTTGGACTCTGTCGACTCCTGATATACTATGTTGACTCGTTAGACTATTCATTTTGATGATTCTGCATATGGGATCCATAGTGTGTGGATTTGGTTTATGTTATTATATGATGTTTTGTGAACCCGATGATCTTGATGATATTTGAAATATGCTATGGAATTTCATTTGAATTATGCAATGTAATTATGAATATTATATGCAATTGAATGATTATTGTTATATCATGTATGTTTAATGTATTGGATTTCTTCTTTGAATTACTGATGCTGCACTGAGGTATTGCAGGTGGAAGGACCATGGAAACACATTCGGGGAAATCACTTTGAATGTAGGGCAACCAGTTAAACCAAGGCCCCGTCTATTAAGAGACCTGAGGCCTCGTTGTTAAGTATTTTTATTCGTAACAGTAATCTGAAATGTATGTGTGTATTAATGTTATGTGTTGTGACATTGGACATACCTTGTGTGAAATGTTATTTCGTAAAGTGTCACTTGATACTAATGTTAAATGTTATCAAGGTATGTCGAGTGTTGTGTGAGAGCATATTCTAGGAGTTTTAGGGAAATCTTGCATGCCTTTTTGCCATAGGAATTATTATGCAGTTTCCATTTCCCATTCTTGATCTTATTCTTAGAAGTGAATTTTAGAGGGTTATAGTGGCTTTAGTAAGTGGTTTTATGCCTTATTAGTTAACCCATTCTATCTACCCATGGGTTAGGGGTATTTTCACCTTATTATTAGCCTAAAATTGACTTTTAGACCCTTTTAAAAATTCATGTGCAACCTTGAACGAATTTGCAACTTGCTTGAAGGGCCTAATTAATGAGGTTTGTTGGGGTAGGTTTTAGAGGCCTTTTTAGAGGAATTTTGGCAAAGGATAGGGCATTCACCCATTCTCTATTTTTTTAGAGAGTTCCAGAAAGTTAGAGGAAAGCTTGGAGTTTGCATAAGGGCTCAACAATCCTTCCATTAGCATTGGACTTGAGGTAGGAAGCCTTGCTCTCATGGTTTTGGAAGTTGTATATGTTTTGTGTTGATGTTTTTAGCTCCCCATGGTTGGTCATGGAGGAAGCTTGCTTTGTTTGACATGGAAGGGAGTGGGTCCCACTTTCCACTTCCTCTTCCATGCTTTCCACTCCCCTATGTAAATTAGGCGCAGGTCCTTGGGAGAGGAGTTTTTTTTAATTTTTAAAACACTACATCACTCTTCCCTTGCGTACCCCAATGTCCTTGGGTGATGGGAAGTGTGAGTAGGGAGTAGGCTAGGGATTTGAAAGGTTAATAGGTTGATTGATAAGATTGTTTAGTAGGATGTTTAGTAGATAAGATTAATTAGTAGGATGTTTATTTTAGTAGATTAGTAGGTTGTTGAGTTAGTTTAGGATATTAATTTAATATGTTATTTTTTTTGAGATTCATGTGTTATTAATAACATTAGATAGATTTTATGTTAAGCAATTTTATTATCAAAAAGGTTTGCTCATATTATTAGTTAATATATTATAATTTAATAATTGATTAATAACTATATTAATTAATTATTATATTATAATTATTAATTAATAATACATAAAATATTTAATTATAAACATTAACTAATGTTACCCCTTTAAATTCCTTAATTGGCACTAAGTACATTGATCAAATGGGTACGACGTTATATAGATTTAATTAGTATTGATATATTGGTAAATGAAAATGTCAATTCAATAGTATCACAAGTTGGGTCTCGATATGAGCTTATCGGGAATTGGTTACCTCACTATAGAAATAACGGTAACTTTATCACTTTAATCCTTCTTAAAAAAAAATTTTGTTGGTTGTGTTTTGCCCTGATATTTTGGGCACCATAGCTTGTGAAGTGAAGGGGAAGGATGATTGTGTCCCTCCTGGAACAAAAGGTGTGGCTTGGCCCATGGAAGGTGGCAGAACTATTTGTGTAAAGGTTTGTGTGGGAGGTGGTGCTTGGTTATGTGAAAAGCCTTGGGTAGGGATGATGGATTGAGCTTCTATGGAATATGATGGTGTGCCTATGAGTGGAAATGGAGTGGATTGTGTTGCTTGTGTTGTAGGGCCTGTGAAACTACTTTGCAAAAGAGGGGGGATGGGTGAAGCTACTTGTGAGATGTGGAGAAGTGGATTAGGGATCTATTGGATGATGGGGGTGTATACTTCTACTGGGATATAGATGTTGTGGATAGGGATGCGAGGTTGGATATATGGTGGAATGGGTGTACCCTCTTGTGTGAAGTTATCCTACATGTTTCTTTGATTTTAAGCAGTGAGTGCACTAACCATTTGTGCATTCCTTGGATGATTCATAAATGTTTCTATTGCAAAAGGAGCTGAGGGGATATTGGGATCATCCCATGCATTACTAGGTTGTTGAATCTGGTGATCATAAGCTACCATCGCACTGGTAGAAATGTTGAGATTAGATGAGCTGGGGGCTTGATAAGGATCCATGTTCCTCCTTTTGTTAGATCTTGTCTCAACAGGCATAGAGTGGAGATGCAAACGCTAGATGGATGCAAGATGTTCCTAAAAAAGACTCTAAAGAATGATGGATGCAAAACCTAAGGAACTTCTAAGGATGGTGGATTTCTAAAATGCAATGCAAGGATTGGTGAGATGCTTGGATTTGGATCAACATTGGTGGAAGATTGGCAGAAGATGGTGACAGATGTTTGGTGATGATGGGGGCTTGGTGGGATACTCTGATTTGGATCAAGATTTGGTGGATGATTGGTGGGATGCTGGTGGAAGATTACTAAGTGTCAACAATGAGTTGTTGTTTTCCCAATGGAGGATCAGTGATAGGATTCAGTCAACCTATGATAGACTAATGATCTTTGGTCAACTGGTTTCTTATCAATGCAAGCCAATCTCTTGCTCGAGATGATGAGGCTGTGCAAGGACAAGTTGTATTTCCTTTAGACAATGCTCTACCAAAAGGGGATGATTTTTGATTTGGGATAGGGGATGATTTTTGATTTGGGATAGGGGATTGAAAACAACTCAATTGTTTTGAACACTAAGTGCTTTGTGGACTTGGATCACTACATTTGGTGCAAAATATGGTGGGTTTTGGTTTGGATGATGGATGTTAGATTTTGGATCAAGGATTTGGGATTCTGATTGTGGATTGCTGATGGAATGATGGTGAAGGATGGTGAAATGATGTTATTTCTAAAATGATGATGCAGATGCAACTGAAAGGGATGACCTATGATGCTGTTAGGAAGGTGATGATGAATGCAACTAAGACTGGACTCTAGGATGAAACCAAAGATTTGGTGATGATACAAGGATGAAACTAGGATGAAACTAGGATGAAACTAGGATGAAAAACTATTGAGATAGGACCTTAGATTCCGAAGGAAAAGTGGATATGTGATAACTCCAACTAGTCTTCTCTTTCAAGATTGACATAGTGATGGTTTACTCAAAATCGGTAAGCAAATTGCTTGACTCTTGTGTTATAGCCCACACTATCAAGCTTTTCTTGGTACTTTCTTCGACTTTGGTTGCTTGCATAAAAGATCGATGGCTTTTAAGATTTCTTTCTACAACTTTTTTCTCTCAATGGGCTTGGGATTTGGAAAGTTTATCTTTTGGGTGTTTGATCAAACTGGACATAACTTGGGGAGATTTTGATAATTGAATTGAGACAAAAGCTTCGGGTATCTGATTTCAAGGGTTTCTTCTGCAAGGTTTTCTGAGTATCAAGTTGTAGATCAGTTTGATGTTTTCCAATGGAAAAGGATAGATTTCAAAAAAGACTTTTGGAAGAGAAATCTCCATAAGGGAGAAAGCAACCTTGTGGGATACAAGCAAGATAACTGACTTCTGAATCTGAAAAAGCTTTGAAAATGTGTATGTTCCAAAAAGTGTTTTCACAAAGTTTTGACTGTCAATCACTTCAAGTAGATCTACCTAAGGAAGGTGAGTATCAAAATCCCTACCCATAGCTTGGTACCCACTAGAAGGGGATACAAATGGTGAGTAATCTTGAGGTGATCCGGTAAACCCCTTGGATTGGTCCTTGCACAAGGATTTTGATACCTTCAGATGTGGATAGGGTAGCCTCTATTTTAACCAGTTTGTAATTGTTCCGTGGAGTCCCCCCAATCAGTTTATATGTGTGTGACTCACTTAAGAGCTTAGTTGACCATGCCAAAAAAGTAGGGATTATTCACCTACCCTGGGCTACCATCAACACACCTCGCTTGAGCTTGAAGGGATATAAGCGAGAGTTTTCTCAGTGCTTTATTTCTATACCGGTTGGGGAAGATACCAGTTTGAGGTCATTCTCCAGAGAGGAAGCACTTTTCTCCCCCGGCAGGCCTCGCTAAAAGTAAAACAAGTGAACTTGTCTGAGTTCAAGTGTTTTACGTTACTTATTTTAACAAGGTTTTTGCAAGAAATTGAAAACTCCTAAATGCACATCAAGCAAAAGTTATTTCCCAAAAATTGATTAAGTGACTGAATTTGAAATTTTCTAAA
The DNA here is from genome assembly GCA_027943335.1 of Chamaecyparis obtusa. Classification (NCBI taxonomy): domain Eukaryota; kingdom Viridiplantae; phylum Streptophyta; class Pinopsida; order Cupressales; family Cupressaceae; genus Chamaecyparis; species Chamaecyparis obtusa. The sequence goes on from BSBK01003407.1 coordinate 23,097, forward strand.
GACACAAGTGTTTAGTCTTTGAGTTGTTCTTTCTTCAAAAAGTAAACGTTTAAGCGATTGCAAGTTCTTTTCTTGAGCATTCGAGATTGAGTTTGTGTGTTGCTTTAGAACTTTGAAAAGTGCTTTGTTTTTTATATTTAAGTCATTCAAGATTGAGTTTGCACATTGCTAAAATTGAAAGAGGAAGGAATAGAGATGCTTTTCTTTCTCTTTTAAATCATTCAAGATTGTGTTTGATTTTCAAAATGACAATGACTCAATTGGACTTGGGTTCATTCTTTTAGCTTCATTCAAGATTTGTTTTGACCTTTGCTTTGATTTTTAGCTCCAAAAGACAAGTTTTCCTAATTTAGCTTTGATGCATGAAATTTTGGAAAAGAAGGCATTCATGATTTTTGCAAGACAATGGCCAAAGTTTTTAGGATGGATTTGTGCATTTTTAGGATTGATTTTTGAATGTTTTGAGACATGAAATGCATGATTTTAAAGTTCCTTTTAAGCATCAAAATGATTTTCTACTTTGCATGGGTGCATTCTAAGGCCTTTAGATTTGTTTTTGTAAAAGAGATGTTCTTTTTAACCAAAACCTTTAGAGATGTGTTAGTGCTTTTTAGGATTAATGACTTGATTTGATTAAGTTTTTCTTGATTGATTGATTTTATCTAGAATATGAGCTTGAGGTTTAATTTTTTTTAAGCACTAAACCAGATGTGTGGATTTCTTTGCTTTGTTCAATTTTTAACCAAACTGAAAATGATTTTTCTGATGTTCCAAATGCGATCCGGGAAATCTTGGATGCGATCCTAGATTTAAAACAGGGACCCCAAATGCAATCCAAGAATGCAATGGTCCTCAGATGCTACCCAATATCCAGTATGCGATCCTAGATTTGACTGGATGCGAGCCGAGATGCGGGAAGTGATTCAAGATTTGGGGTGTGATCCTATTTTTAACCAAATGCGATCTTATGATGGTTTCAAAAGCGTTATACAGACTTTTTACATAGAAAATCCATAGTTTTTTGGCCAAAATGATTTTTTTTAAAGGATTTTCTTAGAAGAAAGGGCCAAGATTTTGCAAGAAGTGAAAAAATGAATAGACATAAGTAGAGGAAAAATGGGTTTATAGACAAGAGAACAAGTCCAGCTGTTTCCTCCACCTTCAAGCTCCAAATCTTCCAAAAATGCCAAAATATGTGAGATGTTTGAACGAAACCATGAAGTGGATCCCACCAGGTGCACCAGAATGTAGGCTAGGGAATTTGGAACCTGTTACCTCTCTTGAAAGGTTAAAACACTCAAATGTTAAAACTAATCTAACATGTTCAAGAATCATAAAAAAGCTAAGACAATAGAAACAAAACCCAGCCACCTCAAGATTGTCGCTAAAACAAGTGTTATACAACACTGTTTGATTTGCTTCAATGAGAGGGATGTGGATGTGCTCTCAAATGCATGGAGAGGGATTTGTGGTGATGCATAAATGAATATTAAGCTTGAAAAATGAACTAATATTAATCCATTAAGCTATTCTAGGGTGTGTTAGAAAACATGAAGAACATGAAGAAATCTAACAATTAGGATTTATGCTAAGATGATCTAGCTAAAAATGCTCATCATAACAATGCATAAATGATAAAAACTAAGCTAATAATTTTCTCTTGGAAGGAGGAGTATTTATAGGATTTGGGAAGGGCTTGGGTTAGGAGGATGAGTCAAGGTTAGAGGTAAGGTGAAGGATAAAGATAAGGATTGAAGACTTTCTAGAAGAGTCTAGGGCTTTCTAGGATATTTAGGAGTTTAAGAAATAAATAAATGTTTATTTATTTCAAAGGCTTTTGGGTTGAGGATTTCATTCATGAGGTTGTAAGAGCCTTAAATGAGTGTGTAAGAGGCTTAAATGAGTTTGTAAGGCTCATTAGGTGGAGGGTTTGACTAGAAATTCAAGGAGACTTGGATTAGGCTAAGAAATGTAGGAAACATATCCTAAATAGGTTTAGGGAAGTTTAGAAGGGTTTAGGAAAGGTTAGAAGATTCTAGGGTTTTAAGGCTTTAAATAAATATAAAATTTATTTAGGGAATGTGACATCATTTATTGAATATTGATTCAATAAAGAGGAAAATTACTTAAAATTGATTTAAGTGGTTTGGGGAAAGATTCTTTAATTAAAGATGTTTAATTAAAATAAAGGAAATTAATGGCATAAAATATATTAATTAATTAACAAATGATGATGTCATCAAGGGTTTTTCAGAAAATAAAAATACTTTATTTTCTAATGGATTTTTAGGTGTCTATAATGACATTATATTTTGAGGAAATGAATCAATGTCTAAATCATTTTCTGAAGAAATGAGAAAGGAATTTGATATGTCCATGATAGGAGAGATTAAATTCTTCATTGGATTGAAAATTGAACATGTTAAAGATGGGATCTACATAACACAGTCAAAGTATATCAAGGAGATTCTAAAGACATTCAATATGGAAGAGTCAAAACTGGTTGGATAACCGATGGCTACTGGTTGTAAATTGCCAAAGGAAGATGAGACAAAGGAAGTAAATGAAACACTTTACCGATCCATGATTGGTAAGTTATAGTATTTTGTACATAGTAGGCCTGATATTGCACATTCAATTGGTATTGTGGAATAGTTTTATGCCAATCCAAAGGAGACACACATGTTTGGTGTGAAAATAATATTTAGATATCTAAAAGGGATTGAAGATTTTGGTATACTATACACAAAAGGAGGAGATTTTAATCTCAGGGTGTATACTGATGCTAATTGGGCTAGAAACATTGATGACAGAAAAAACACAAGTGGTAGAGCTTTATTTCTAGGAGAAAGGTTCATGACATGGTTAAGCAAGAAACAAAGTTGTATTTCATAGTCTACTACCAAAGTTGAGTATGTTGGTGCAACTATGAATTGTTCAAACATAATGTGGAACAAATAATTACTTGAAGATATGCAAGAAGAGATTGCTAATCCAGTTACTATTTATTTTTATAATACTAGTGCTATAAACATATCAAAGAATCTAGTGATGCATTCAAAGACAAAGCACATTTCTATCAAGTATCAATTACTTGAGAGAGAAAGTTCATGACAAGCATGTGATATTGGAGTATGTGAATTCAAAGGAACATATAGCTAATATATTTACCAAACCACTACTAGAGGATGCTTTTGAGTGTCTCTGAGGTAAGTTAGGGATTCTTCCCCTGTCCAATATTCACAGGCAAGATGCATACTGCATCAATTCAAGTATTCATTAGAATATCTATTTTGTGAGTTGATGCTAGTGTTCACTCTTTGGGTGAAGCCTGAAGTTGTGAAATATATTTATGACCACAATGAGAAATCAATACATTTGAGGTATGATTTAGTGCCTGAGAGAAGTTTTTAGGAGTATGTGTCTTTGGCATTGTTGTCAAAGATGGAGAGTACTAATGATGATTTCCAAAGAGTGAGAATAAGGAAATTGATTATTGAGGTAGAAGATAAAAAAGTAGTTGTTAAAGAGGGACAGTAAAGAAGATCTATTAAAGGAGATAATTTTTAATGAAAGAGGGAGAATATGAACATTAGAGATAAAGATCAGAGAGAGTAAATGATAAAGGCAAGTCAGTGAAGTGTTACCATCGTCAATTGAACAATGAAGATTGTTAGTTTGTTACCATCAATGCCAAAGAGGGAGATTGTTACTATAACCGATGGTGTTGATTGTTGGTTTTTTTCTCTATTTTTGAAGTTGTCCCTTTGAAATTTTGATCCTTTGAGGATTTCCCTATTTTCATGTTAAAATCTTATGCCTTTTTTCCATCCCAGAGCTCAAAAAATTGATTAAATTTGAGGAAAATCCCAAGTGCTAGGTCAAAATGCCTTTGAAAACCCAAGAAGCCCTAGAAATGTTCAATCAAGTTCTATTTGGCTGTTACTTTTTAGAATCACTTAATGAACCCTTTAAAGCATGTGTGTTTTAATTCTGTCAGCTAGTCGCTTAATCTCCTAGAGATTTTTGGCATATTCCTTTAAGTCTCGCGACCTCCCAAAACCCTTTGTCACGCAATCTCCTTAAGCTGTGAGAATATTCTTTTTCTTTAAGCTATTCAGTGAAATGATTTTAGTCAGGTAGTCTCTGTATGACCCGATGAGCTTTATGAGACCTAGTGACCACTCTCAAAATGATTTAATAAGAACTATAGTCGCCCAGTCTCAAGATCCTAAAACCTTCAGTCAGGTGATCTCTGAAAAAAATGGCAAAGTGGTAAAAGTTTCAGTGACCATGAGAAACGCTTTGTCACTAGGTCTCTGGATCTAACCCAAGTTAAGGAAAGTATTAAGCGATTGAGAGGTGTAGTTAGTCACATAATCACCAGGTGACTAAGAGTTAACTATTTGTTGAGGTCATAGAAAATGAAAAATAATTTGCATTTGGTTGTCGGATTTGATGATGTGTTTGACCATGATTGGTTGCCAAGATAAGATAAAGAAATTATTCAATGATTATAATCTAACTATAGTCACTGCGTCTCCAGATGAAATATATCAAAGCTATTTTCATTACAGTCACCAGATCTCCAAATTGGCCTAGTCACTTGATCTCTTCAAAAAGTCAAAGTCAGAGTAAAGTTCATGAGACTACGCGACTACCGTTGATTATCTCTTCCAAAGCCAGGATCTAACGGTTGTCTCTTAATCGCTAGATAAAAGTGATGTCATCTCAAAACTGTCGAGACTGAGTGACTACTATTAGATTTTGATCTTGTGGCTATCGTGAAGTCATGGAATAAAAGGAAGGTTTGTGAAAATTTGTAGCGATTATGAGACTTCTCTATAGTTGCCAAGTCTCTAGATAGATGAGGTCGGGTAATCTCCAAAAATACTTTGAAAAGTGAACAGGTTGTAGTGATTAAGAGACTCACCATGGTCGCTGAGTCTCCCAATTAAAGAAAAAGTTAATGAGACATAGGAAAGATGGTTGTCGCCAAGTCTCGGGATGGAATTGATAAATAGTAAAAATTTTAACGACTGGTAGATAGACTATAGTCGCTGAGTCTCAGAATGGAAAAAATGAAATTTTAAAAGGTTGCTAGATCTTTGGATAAATTCACAAGATGCTAAATCATTCAGTGACTATCATTTGTAACTATAGTTGCCAATTCTTGAAATGAAATAAAATAATCCTGCGACTAAGGATTTTCCTTTAGTCGCCAGATCTCTAAAAATATTGAAAAAGTGCCAACTCTTTTCATGACTATGAGGAGTTGTGTAGTTGTTGGAAATCAAATTTTGATTACCTACCACTTTCTCGACTCTCGGCTAGTGAATTGATTTCTGAGTGTGCCAAGTAATGACTGAAGTGACATGAATTACAAAGTTGGAGTCTTTAACATTCTAAAGCATTCAATTCTTCAAGTTACATATAGCTAATCACCATTCATTCCAAATTTACCAAAGCATTCAGAGAGCCTGAGCTAGTGAATTGCAAAATTTTCTAAGTGTTCTAGCAATCAAAGAGTTTAGCAAGTTCAAAATTTTTAGAGCATTTCTATCTGCAAGACAAAATGAGCCAGCCATCAATAAGTGGAGCTTCCACCAGCAAGGGAGCTAAGGATAAAGCAAAGGAGAGTTACTCGAATGAGTTTCTTTCTCTACTTCCTAGGTCTTCTCAGAATAAGAAGGTTAGTGACAATTTTTTTATTGATGATCTGGGATTGTTTAGGGATGCTAGGACAAGTGATGTCTCTGGGATGCATCTCTTTAGATATTTCCATAAAAATGCAGATAGTCCAGTGCCAGTGTAAAACCCTTGGACTTCAGGGTTAGCAAAATTGATAGTACCAGACATCTTTTTAGACATAGACTTATTAGTTGAATTGGCAAACAATTATGACCCCCTCTCTAAGACAATAAGGAGGGTTGATGGCTCAGCCGTAGTGACCCTAGAAAGGAATTCATTTATGAAAGAAATTGGAATATTTGTCCCCATGGCCACTGAAATTAATTTGCAAGCTCAGGCCAGTAGGTATATTAGGGAGTCCACCTTAGCCTCAAGATAAATTTAGAACCATGTTCCAGGGCACAATAGGAATTATATTGCAGCATTACCAGGGGCAACTCAATAATTTTATAAAGACCTATGTTTTTATATTAAGTATATAGCCTATGGATTATGCCAGGTGCTGGGAGTAGATGGTGGTGCGGAGGGGATTTCCTCTTATATTTTGATCCTAGTGCTAGACTCACAAAGTCCCCATGTTAGTAAAGGTTATGATTATATCAGATATTTCAGCAATATGATGCATATGGGACTTGAGGCTATGAAAAAGAAGGAGCCCACTCCAAAATTTATGCATTATTCACTGTTAATGCATTTAATTTTATACTACAACTATAATATGATGGACCTAGGGTACCTCCAACCAAGAATGATGTGGGATGGTCATCCAAATCCAGTTCAATTTTGGATTAGGGCTTGGAATTTTACATCCAAGGAATGTGACTTATGTGCTTTCCAGAGGTGGATTGTGCAGCCAATCTCATGTTGAGCTTAGGTTTGAATATGTCCAAGTTGTCTGTGAAAGTTCTACAATTATTGAGGCCTTGTCAAATTGTGGACAAATGGACTAGAAATCATAATTGGGGTGATTTCTTTTACAAGAAATATTATACAATGATCAGAGTCTATGGGTGCCCCCAGCCACCCCATGTTCTCTCATTTTATGTGCCACCGAGGATTGCAGTAATGGAATTCATATGGCAATTAATGTTGACTGATAAATAGCATCTGGCTCCACATAGAAAGGGTACATTTACCCCAAGACATTTTAAAGTTTTCAACTTTACAATAGGGAAGAATGCACTAAATAAAGTCAATGACTGGTTTGTTCATTATAAAATCAGTGCTACTTTATATAGGTATGTGGACATAGATAATTTCATTGTAATTGCCAGGAGATTTTATACTCCCACTATTCCAATCAACAATAGGCATGAGGAGTGTCCAGAGGAAGACCTCATCAGGAATATCTTAGAGGATGATGAGGTGGAAAGAAGAGCACAACAATTCTAGGACTTGATGTCTTATCAAAAGTAGTTGAGGCCTAAGGGAATTCCCTTTGAAGGATTTTTCCGCACAATACCCTATTTGCAAAGATTGGACCAAATGATGGCTAATTACAACACTTTGGTCAATTCATTAGAGTGGATGATTGATGACAAGCAGAGAGAGAAGGAGAAATACTTTGAATCAAATTGTGATAAAGATAGTGATGGTGGTTACTCAGTGCATAGCCTCCCTGCTTTGGACTAGCCACTTCAAATTGAGCAAGGGGCTGATGAAAATGTTGTTGTTGATTTAACAAAGTTACAAAGTTCTCAGGATACCAGTGAGCCTCCTTAGAAAAGGAAAAAATTTCAAGTAGGAGAGCCTTCCCAAGTGAAAACAATTGAGAAGAAGAAAGACAGAGTGGGAGCCCTTTTTACTGGTACAAGGGTCTATGATCACCAGCTGAGAAAGAAGATAAGAGAAGAGAAAATGAAAATGAAAGGTGGAAGTTGAGGAAGTGGAGTTTCCTTTGGCACTTTGTCAAGATGAGAGGTTGATCCAGTAGGATGCCTTTTTAAAAGATGACAAATTCATAAAATCTGATGAATTCAAGAATTTTTTGGTATGGCATAAGAAAAAAAAGGTTGCTTCAGGTATAAAAATTATAGAGGATGCTCAAGTGCCTAATGAGGCACTCCAAGCATTGAAGGACTATGATCCTGAGCCAGAGACCATTATTCTTGAGGATGCAAGAAAGTTGGTTAAAGCTAGCAAGATGCTACTTGTACTTGGCTGGGATTTAGCTTCAACATTTATTATAGATCAAATTAGAAAGTAGCCTGATCTAAAGTTATCCTCAGAGACTTAGGTTAGGGACCTAATAAAAGGATTTGGATATAGTCCAAAAAATCAAGCATTGGCTATGTGGAGCTTTTACCCCAAGGACCATAAACCTTCTATTATAAATGTCCAAGAACAAATGGAGGGGGATAAGATTATATGGTCCATTCTAACACAGGTGATCTTGAGGTCTCACAAGTGCTTACCCACTTTGCAAGGCTAAATGAGGACAAGACAAAGAAGCTCTCAGATAGGTATAACAACCTATTTAAAGATTACAGTGCACTTGTTAGAGATAGGGAGGTGCATATCATCAATGAGAAGGAATTGGAAAGATATGTGGAGGATTTGACTCAGCAAATCCTAAATACGCCTGTGGTTGCACCCCCACCACCAGAACAGCCTTCAGATAGAAAATTAGAATGAGAGTGGGGAAGAAGCTGCTACATCAGTAGAATAGGGGAAGACAGAGAAAAATGAGGTAGTTTTACAAGCTCTATTAAATATATTGCAATATATAATAAATGTTCTAAAAGATAAAGCAGATGTGGTTTACACGGCTTATAATAAATTTCTTGAGTTGGAAGTAGAAGTTAATAATTTTGTTACCATTTTGAGTTCTTACCATACAACCTGGTCAGTTAGGGCATCACTTTTTGAGAGATTGGCAGCTGTGCAATCTCCAAGAATAGATATTCCTAAGATTGTCCTACAAGTTGGTGAAGAGATTAATCGGATTGGGGCTATCTTGCCATTTTTTAAGGGAAAAGAAAATCAAGTTGAGGAAAGGATAGTTATGTTTGGCCCAGATTGCAATAGGTTTATTCCTCTGATCAAGAATTAGGATGGTGCAATAAAAGGCTTGGATCAATGGAGATTAGATTTTGATCTCCTATTACCTAAGAAAGAGGCATTCATCAATGAAAGTAATGGATTAGATATGGAGAGATTTAATGCCACTTTGGATAAAGCCATAAAAGATGAGATGGACTTCACCAAATTTATCACAGATGTCAAACTGATTACAGATGCCAGGTGGGAAAGGAAAAAGGTGCAATTGCAGAATATCCAGAGCTGTAAATGGTCAGTAGAAGAGGAGATGACTGTGTGGGATGTGCTTACAAGACCCAAGAAGATAAGGCCTGTTGTAGCTAACTTTGACATCATGGATGATGAGTGAGGAGGACACCTAGATATCTGACACCTGATCTCAGAGCACAAAGATGATAGCTATTCATTAAGAATGGTGTAAGTTAGCCTAAAATAATGATCACTATATCTTGTAATAACTCAATGAAGCTATCATGAATATCTACAGACGAGGTGTTAGTTATCAACGAGGAAGAATAGAAGAGTCCAACTTTTTTTTGTCTCTCCACCACCTGAGGGCCTCTCTTATATTTTGTCTTTTCTACTTTTTAGGTTTAGGGCTCCAGCCATCCGAAGCTTATTGCATCCTTATTCATAAAAGGATTCCAAGATGGTTGGCCTATATATACAAGTTGTAATCTCATTTTGAGGAGAGGGAGAAAAGGATAATAGAAAATTTTGAATACACTTTGCTGCAAAGCAGACTTCTAAATTTTGTGTCTAAGCTTCTGAGAAAGAAATTTTGTATGTATTGATACAGGCATATTTTCAATAAAAATACATTTCAATTTCTATCTTATATTGTTATTGTCTCTTTTCTTTGCGTTCTACTCTTGTATGTTTTCATTTACATAAGGCATCTAAAACATACTAGTTGTAAGGCAACTAACCTAATTGCTTATGAGTTTCTTTCAAAGAAGGAATTAAATCCTCATGTGCAATTTCAAAGAGTAGCCATACATGTTAAGATTTTTGATGATAACAACATAAGGTTGATAGGATAGTTTGTAAGGCATTCTATCTAGATTGCATGTAGTTTGTAAGGAATTCTACTATATTTTCTTTTGAAATATCCTTGTGGATTTACATTCAGACTCTTTTTGCCCATTGGATTAGGCACTGATTTGGTTTTTATTTTTGCAATTATCTTCCAACTCTCAAAGAACAAAATATATTCAATACTTGTACATTTTACTTTTTAAGCTTCTACATATCTTGATAGGACTGTGTTCAAGTAGTACAGTTCATATTGTTAATTCCTTTGAGAGAGAATCCAAAAGGTTAGTCTTCCTTGAGTTAAGCTCATAAAAAGGAGGATGAACATCCTTATGCCACTATTGTATGTTGTTACATTTTTAGTTTCCCTTGTTATGATCTGTATCAGGATATTCTCAGTTGTTTGCAGAGTAATCTTTTATTGAAGTAGTCTAAAGCATAAATAGCATATTAGTGAAGAACCCAATCCACCATTGAGTTTTACTTAAAACATTGTAAACTATTAAGGCAATACCTGCCTGAGTCTTGTGGAGCTCGAAGCAGAAGGAGGATCTTATCCAATCCTGATTAATTAGACTGTTTCTTGTCAAACTTGAGAGTCCTTTAAACTGAGAATCAAGCCTACATATTTTCCAAGTTTGATCCAACAAGAAAAATCTCTAACAATGATGATGAAAACAAACCAAGATTAGAAGAATACAAGATTATAGAATGATTAGATCAGTTATTATCTTGTCATTGACATCAAGAAATTGATATATGATTTATATGGTGTTTTCATATCATTCAGAGTATGATATAAGTGTGAATGAGTTAAGGAGAAGAAGAAGTGAAATGTTATGAAGTTAAAGAACTTAATTGGGAAACTAATACAGATCAAACAATGTTAAGATTATGTTGATTATATCAAGTCGGTAAAAAATGGTAAAGAAGATTAGTTGAGTTGGTAAGTAAAATAGTTTTGGCTACCGAGTAGAAAATGTCATTCGGTAAGAGATGGGAAGGTCATTTAGTAAAAGAAAGCTAAGTTTCAGTAAATAAAAAGGAACTCAAGATACCAAGCAGAAGGTTTTAGGTACCAAGAGAAGTTAATCAAAATTCAGGGTGAGCCACTGAGAAAGGAACAAAAATTAAATACAAGGATTAGAACAACATTTAATGATGAACTAGAAGATCATGATGATAAGGAAGAGTTAGTTGGGGAGATCTACGATCAATAAAATTCAAGGTGATGATCTATGGTACAGATCTAAGTGGTAAAATGAGAAGGAACAAGTTTCAAGAAAGTTCAAGTTCCAAGGTTATGATAAAACGTGTTATTGAGATCTAGATTCAATGAATAAGCTTGTGAAATGAATTGGACACATGAGATTAATCAAAAGAAAATGTGATAAATGAGATTAATAAAAAAAACAAGGTCTATATAAAGGATGAATTTTTATGAACAAATGGATGGAAAATTGAAGGGTTGATAAGTCACTGACTGATGCAGTGAAGAAGGAAAAGGTGAATTCTGAGTCAGTAAAGAAGGCTTTGATGAAGTGTTGAAGCCAGTGGGAAGTGAAGGATTGAAGTGAAGATAGAGAGTGCATAAAGGATCTGATTGTGCAAAGATAGTTACAGATTTACAAGTCAATATATTCATTATTTCTTATTAACATTTGTAACATAAAAATCTCTTAACCAAGTGGACTTAATAGTCTTATTATAAAATCCTTGCAAAAGGTAACATTCTAAAGAGTGTTCAAAGTCCTTTAACCAGGCCACTCCTAACAGGGTGAATATCCTAATAGATCTGAGGAAAATTCCTTGACCAGGTCACATTTAACAGTGTGCATTGTAATCTTTAAATAGATTGGCTCTTAACCGAGCATACTTCAGAAGAGTGTTTCTTTAGTGGGTGACAATTCCCACAATGGTTTTTTCCAAAGCTAGGTCTTCATGTTAAATACTAGTGTTATATGTGTTCAATAATTATTATATTTGATTTTCTGATTGTTAAAGTTTATTTACTATTATCGGTAAATGTTGAATTGTGTTTGACTGAGTTAATCAGAGAAATTTTTGTAAGGTACAAAGAATCGAGGATTACTGATTCACCCCCCTCTCTGTAATCCAACACTCCATTGTTGAATTAAAAAAGTGGTAATTCTTAATGATAAGGCTCGCATTGTGGAATAAAAAATTAAGTTTAGTTAACATATTTAGACGTATTATGATGAAAGATACCACAAATCTCATACTAATTAATCAAAAAAAGTTATAGTGACACTAATAATAAATTGGCAATTGGAACATGCTCAAAAACCCTAGTGAAAAAGGTAAGGGAGGTTGCATAGGTGATGTTAATAGTGGGTTGGAGGAGTGGGAAAAAATGGAAACACATTGGGAGGTTATATGTTCAAATCCTTGGTGGAGGCATCTATTTTTAAGGGCTTCAATACATGACTCTTTAACATCTATGATCATGTCCCCTTTCTCTTGTAGTAATGATGGATTCTTGTGATAGTGTGGATAGTGTCATCCTTGAAAACATGAACAAAATAAGGGCATTGGACTCTATTCTATGGGATGAAGATGAAGAGATTCATTTATTTGATGTGGTTCTTTATGCTGAGGATTATTGGGATAAGAAATATGAAGAAAATCTCTTAGATATTCTCTTAGAAGCCTATCTAGCTATTAGAATTGTAAATTTGTGTCCTTTGAAGGGTGTAAAATTTTTAACGATTATATAAAGAGGATTATCTGTTTCTCAATTTATGGATGGATATCGATCACTCTACTTTTTGTAGTCAGACTTTGAGATATAAGGTATTTTAAGGAAAGTTTATGATGAGTCAAATATTGCTATTTATAGGAATTACAACCTTGATATCTTTCTTGAAAGAGGGATTTTATTACACCATCCCAAGGTACCTATGCCTATAGAAGGATTTTAGTTTATTCATCTTTCTTTATCCCCCCTGATATATTTTATTACTTCCATTTTTATTGGTGCAAGTGATGAAATATATAAGCCTTTCAATTATCTTGTATGGATCTTCGTATCAGGTTTCCTTCCTAGATGGAGGCCCCTTTTTAGACTTCTCAATGAGTGCCTTGTCCTCTCTGTTGTATTTTTTTGGAGATTAATTCTAAGTAAGCTTCCCTTCTTATGGATTCTCAATCTCCCTTAGTGTAGAGTCTTGTTCTTTTACCTCTTAATGAGTGGTTGGACAAATCTACTTATGCCTACAACCTTGTCTTATTCATATATTTCTTATTCATAGAATTAATATTGATTTTATTCATATTTGGGTGTCTGAGTGTTGGTTTCCTTCATGTCTACTAAGTGTGAAGAATTTTATGAATGTATTATTACTTTAACCTTTCAAATCTATCAAGGGATGCTCCATAGTTCTTTAAGATGGTTCTTGGTTTCTTGACCTAAGTCTTATCTTCATTTATAATGTTGTTTTCTTGGATTCAATGCCTCCAAGATCAACTTTTTCCTATCTTGGTTTGTCTCCTAGAGCTCTTTTTAAACTTTTAGGATGAAAGTACCATTCACGATGTTGTCGATTCTATCAGTCAATTTATTACCATTGATAAGGTCACAAAATCTAGAATGAATATTCTTTATCCTATATTTTGTGTAAGTATTAAAGTTGGTTCAGATTTACCCAATAATGTTAGGTTACACTCTAAGCTTAGTGTTTGGGAGTATAAAAATCAATATGAAGCCTCTCGACTGAGCCACTTCCATAATGTTGGACATTTTTCCTTATTGTACTACAATATTCATGAGAACGTGTAATTCAATGATATCATGAAGTTAAAGATGACATTGGAAGGTATTGGAAACAACCTCAAGCATAAGGATTTGGGTTCCTCATTCAAAGGCCAAGCTATTTTTGAAATCTCCTCTTTTGAGAATAATATTTTTTATTTATGTCAACCTTATTACCATAGGAATATGCTATATTATATTAGAAGAGACCATACTACTATGCTTTAATGTAGGAGCATCTAATGGTGTAAGTGAAATCTTGTATCACCCAAAAATGTATTTTCCTTTTAGTTTGTAGGTTTCTTTAGCTATTTTGGATCACATGATGAAACTAATTTGAGGTGACAATCAAAAGTTTGAAATGAAAAATAAATATTCAACTTCTATTTTTAGTAGTTATCTTATTTAGGCTTGTATTTACAAGAAAACTAACCATAAGGAGAAAAATCAAAAAATATATTTAAGACTGTTGATAGAATCATCTCAATATCTTGTACTTTTTGGGAGATATTAATGTTTCAAGGTTAAAAAAATTCTTTGAAAATATTCAACTTGAATTTTAGACCTTTAAATGATTGAATGAGATGTCAATGAATGTTTGATCAATTCTTGATCTTGGAAAAGCATGGTGTAGAGCACTTTAGTATATTTAGTTTGAAATAAAAAGGGCTCAGTTGGGTCCCTAGATCAAAAGTTATGACCTCTATAAAATGTGCTACTTTAGGAGGGAAAATACTTGGTTTTTTTCAAAAATTCATCAGTGGGTTCCAAAATCCATTTTGGGAAACTTTTTGGTATATTTCAAGGTGAGAAAATGGAGAAAAAAGTGGTAATTTGAAAAAATGGGGAGTTACACTTTCTAATATATTCTAAGTTGATTATGGGTGCCAATAAAGAGGTGAATAAAGGTTATACTAGAAGATAGACCTACTAGTGTATATTGTGGCTTCAAATTATATATTTTTCTTAGAGTGTTGATTTTACTTTATAATATTTTAAGCCAATGTAATTGTAACATTGCACTTTCTAAATCTATAATTTCATTTTATTGAAGAAATTGAAAGTGGATTACTTTTCCTCTTATATTTTCTATGTTATTATTTGTTATTGTGTTATGGGTGAGTGTTGCATGGAGCATCCCTTCATCGTTGTTAATCGTACTTTCCCGAGGCAAGGAGAAAGCTTGATGCAATTACTAATAGTCCTTCAAGGTTGAGTTCCTTCCTCTAATCATGGAAAATAATTTTCATTCTAAGCATGTCCCTCTTTTGAGGTATTTTATGCAATCTAGTTTCAAATCACCTTGATTGCATAGATTTTAGTGTTATCTTTGTGGTTTCTTGCAACCATGTTCTTCTATTAGTTCAGCTATCATTAGCTATTTTTTACCTCATTCCTTGTGATTCTTTTTCTATTTGTCTATTTGATTGTTCTTCTATTAGCGGTTCATGTGTTGTTCTATTTTGTTTGTCCATGGGTTGAAGCTCATAATCATTTTTAGGTTAATAAAAATAACAACAATAAAATCAAACACCATATATTAGTTGTAATTAAAAATAATATTTAATGTTAGATATATGGCTCAATAATATCAAGTTTCATCTTTATTCATTCAAGAACTAAGCAATACATACACTAGAAGAAATAGGGAAAAGTTGAAAGAGAATGATTGCCACCCAATTTTCTAGTCTCTTCATCTAGAAGATAATTTCTTAATAGAGTTTTGAGGGGAAACCCAAGTTTAAATAATGGTTCCTTTATTCTTTGCAATGCATAAGGTAAGGTGTTGTATGGTGACTTGTTGTTTTTGGGTACTTGCACTAACAATGAGGTAGAATGAGAAGCTCTTATATTGTATTGGGATTAAAAAAGAATTAAACCATAAAGAATAATAATGGAGGATGATTCTTTGATTGTGATAAATACTTTGAATCATAATGCAAATAATTTGAGATAGGAGATTACAACTTGTACTTTTATAAGAGATGAAATTTGTAAAGAAAAGTTGGCTACTATCTATTTTGAATATTGAAAAGGAAAGATAAACTTTCTAGTGGACTCTTTAGCCAACAAAGATATTGGACAAGAATTGCCAATGGATTTTATATTCATAGTTTTAATTCTTAGAATAGTCTAGAGCTACTTTTCTATCCTATAACCCCTGTAGTGTAAGGATTTATATGCATTAGAGGATTGAAGGGATGTTTAGATAACTTAAAGTGGGATTCCATTAAGTAGTTATGCTACTCACCTTGTAATTATGACACATCTATGTACTAAGCTGATGAAAGGATGATTTAATATGTAGTCAATTCAAATTTGGATTTATTGATTGGATTTGATCATGGCTGTGGGAGTAGATTGGGGCTTGGCCATTGAGAAAGATTCTAATGAAATGTGATTTTTTGAGTCCACAACATCAATTTTAGGGTGAGGTAGGTTTATAGTATCATAGTCCTAAATTTTGAATTACAATAAAACACTACAAATTAATTTTGAGCCCTACAAGGTCAGCCTCAACCATTGCAAACTTAATCTTCCATGTGGGGTTAATATAAGATTCATGAATATTATCTAATAAAATATGCACATAAAAAAATACTTTCCTTTTCCTTCCCAGTATATGGATCTATCACTTGGTGGTGTCTGTATGGATATGTTATCCTAGGTAACATCCATTAGCAAACCAACCTAAAGACAATGAGCTATCTCAAATAGTACATGTGCAAACATGCATGTGGCATATATGATATTGATGTAGTTTTGATTCCTTTGTTATCCTTTAGAATTGAAATGTTTTCTAACATCACATTTTAGCATATGATAATCATCAATTCAAATAAATACACATCAAATGCCTTTAGATATTGTGATATAGTAACATGTCATTGTAGAATAAACATGTGTGTTAGTTGGCTTAGACTAGCAAATAGAATGTGGTGGAAAAGTTAAAATTTGAATTTGAGATCTTGGGCTTTATGAATCATCCTTACATGTAGGAATTGACTCAAATCAATTCCAATTGTTAGACAAATAATTTGCATAGATAAAACAACAATTTTGAAGTAGAAAATAGATATATAGAAATAAGTAGAAATGGAAATGAAATAAGAATCAACACAAAATATATTTATGATAATAAATAAATAAAAATAAGAAAAAAAGAAACTATAAACCTATTTAACATAAGATATCAATCTAAAATATATTATAATAAACATAAAATTAATTTGAAAAATAACCCAAACCTATTAATTTCACCATTACTATACTTCGAAGATGTTTATATAAAAAACTGAGAGTTTTGAAAACCTGCACAATTGTATTAAAACATCTTAGTGGAAATATTATGATTCTAAGTTTGAATTCCTGAAAGCTTTTGTATAATTTCTTAGTAATAATCACAATAATCAACTCTCATATAAATTGGGCTGTCAGTCATGAAATAGACCGCGAATATTCATTCCTTAAAAGCTTACGTATATGAAATGCTTTGCTTGCCCGGCTTCTCCAATTTCCACAAACTCTGGTAAATTGAAAAGATCTCTGAGCGTATATATCAGTAACAGTAGAACTGAATGAGATAGGAGTGGATAACTATGACAGAAGCATCATTGAAATAATGATCGCTGAGAGTGGGACAAAGGAGGGGGCCTACGTTTAAATTTGACATTGGAGATTCTCACAATGAGAGTCACAATAACAGGCAATGAATAATAAAATGTGAGCATTGAGTAGAAAAGTTGGATTGAGATTGGTTTATGATTGTTTATAAAGTTGAATGGTTACAATGATCTCGATAGGAATGGACAAGAGTGGAATTAGGTTAAAATAATATTCTAAGTTTTGATTTGTTTAAATAATTTATTTTGAATCAAATTATCATGTTTAATACGTAATTTTAAATGAATTATCAAAACAAGTCAACATTTAGAATGTGTTGTTTAAGTCAAGTTAATGAGTTCTTGATATTTTAAGGAATTAAGGTGATTATATCTCAATCAACTTTGACAAAATGGGTACCTCTGGATCCTCTTTCTTACAAAAAAAACATTCTAGCCTAGAATTTGTACTCATGAATTGGATAACAAAAGCATCTTGTTCCATCAAAAGTTAGAGTATGTTGTTTAAGCCAAATGATTGAATGCAAATTCTCAACACCCTAAGAAATGAGACGGAGTATCTTTGACTTTTAATTGTAAATATTGCAGCCTAAACTTTGTACGCATGTATTACATAATGTGTACATAATGAAACCATCTTGCTCTATCAAAAGGATGAAGAAATTCTGATTATTCAATTTGAACCACACTAATAGGACCCACCTAATAATGTGATTTTAGATGGCCTCTCTAAATAAGTCAAAGCTTAGATTGCATTGTTAAGCCATACCATTCAAAGCAAAGTCTTGACATTATAAGGAATGAGCCCCAACCTACTTTGATAAAATGGGTGACTTCTAATCATGGACTCTTAACCAAAAATATTTGTTCTATCTTAAAATTTGTACTTATATATTAGATAACAAAACTATCACGTTCCATCAAAAATTAGAATCCACTATACATCATTATAGTCTCGACATTTAATTGGATTGTGCCCCAATAAACTTAGACAAAACGAACACCAAATTAAATTATGTCCCTAATGATTTTGACAAAATAAATACCTATTGATCCTTGACTTTTAAGTCGAAAAAATTGTAACCTAAACCCTAAACCCTAAACCTCCCGTCAAAACCATGTTGCTCCAAAGGAAGAAATCTGAAATTCTGATTATTCAATTTGAATCTCCACCACCATTGGTGCTATAAGATAAGCTCCCAACCAATCAATATCTTTTCAAACAAAATTTCTTCCTTTTTGTTTAGTAGTTGGTTCTAGGAAATATTTTACGTCGATTAATGCAAGCTTATATCCTCCTCTTCGTTGACGCCGTACAATTGCATGTTCGCTCAGCCGCCGTCAGCAGCTGGTCCCATGTAATTGAGCATTAAGTACGCCAGTGGAGATCCAGTAGAGCAAGTAAGCAAACGGACAAACCTAAATTATAGAAGTAGATATCTCCATACGTATTGCTTTGCTAATTGAGTAGGTGGCCACCTACAAAATAATGGTAGATGAAACACCCTCTTCTGCGCTTAATTCACAATACAAATGATTTTGAAATGGTGACGCAACCCTATTCATGGCAAATTGACAATTGAAGTTGACGCAATGCTTGCCAGATTGAGTTGGAATCATCTAGGCCTACTCTATAAGTAGTTGTGTTTGGCATGGGAGGCTAAAAATGAACAGTAAGCTTAGATGGATCCATGGAAGATCCTTAATTGAGTTGAAACAAAACCCATATTCTCATAACTCGCAATTGACAAATGATCAATAAGTTGGGATTGGATGGACTCAAGGGCTTTTGTGACCCAAATGGCTACCCAGCCCCAAGAATAGGCGAATGTATAAGTTACTTTCACACATCATAATTTATGCATTTGTATATTTGAAGGATTAGATAGTCGCTTTTCTTGACCCCATCCTTATAAAAAGATATAATAAAGTCTATATCCCATTTGAAGACCAAACTTTTATCCATAGGAAAATCTAGAAGACTGAAGATATGCATGTAAGATGTTAGGTTTGACATAGTTACTTACCTTTGTCTTGTGATAATGAGAACTAATGGAATAGCAATTTTGATTACATAAGGAAAATAGTTTTCATTTTTTTAATTTTTGTTGTTGTTGTTATAAATCTGATTTTTGAAAGATCATTTTAACTTTCTTATAATAGACTAATCTTATACAGAAAAACAAGGAAATTATGTATAAAGAAAATAAAAAAGTGATTGTATCAAATTAAAAGTTTGCAATTACATTACAGATAATGGGTCTCTTTAGTGAAGGTAATTAATTGTATTGCATTATGATAATGGATTTGCATTGGATATCGTGGGTCTCTTTCAGTGGGTATCTTCTTCAAAAAAACTCAATAAAATTAAAATTGTGATATCTTTTGAATAGAATGTGTCATATTTATACTAATTTTACTCAAAATTAGTATAGTTTTCCAAGCTCGTGGGATTATTCTTAATAGCTCATGGGATGTCTTACAAAGAATATATGTCTAAATCCTTTATTACAATAAGGATTAAAAGGAAGGATTTATAATGAAGAGGTCATAACGTTCCCCCATTCAAAATGTTTATCCTCAAAGATGAAGGGTATGATAATGCTAGTCAATTTAGTGAAGGGACTCCCAAGTAACATCTCTAGGTGCATGCTTTGCCACAAGGTTAGGGCCTTGGTCATGGTGTAGGTGTAAATTCAACATGAGCACTTATCTAAGATCCCCTAAGGTTGGGGCGTGATGGATCCTTTTATATTGAGCTTAGGAAGTATCATTTGATTGTTAGCCTATTAGCCAAGAACTTTCTTCAAATAGGAGACATGGAAAACATGATGCAAATGAAAGGAATATTTTCTACGCTATTAGAGACCAATCCATTGAATAAATTTATAGGTCCATACAACTTAAAAGGAATATTTTAGCGACCTTGCATCTTGAAGGATTACATATTAAGCTACAATAGGAGGAAAACCACAACATTTGGTTTAAAAATTGGTTTAGAATGGCATTGATCAACATTTATTGCTTCATATGGAGATCTAGACCATGTGGAGATTCACAACTTAGAATATAGAAAAAATATCTCACATGAAAAGGGTAGAGCTAAATACATGTACTAAAGAACTAAGTTTAAAAGGTAAGAGATAAGGTATGGTGGCTTCTACCAAAAAATTATTCATACAAGGTTGTTCTTATGTTAATTGTGTGATATAGCATGTCATATGAGCACCTTTTCAAAGGTAACTATGTGACCCACTATTATT
The DNA here is from genome assembly GCA_027943335.1 of Chamaecyparis obtusa. NCBI lineage: Eukaryota > Viridiplantae > Streptophyta > Pinopsida > Cupressales > Cupressaceae > Chamaecyparis > Chamaecyparis obtusa. Next base: position 43,520 of record BSBK01003407.1, read on the forward strand.
TTTTCTCAAATAAAATATAGGAGATATGTTTCCAAATACATGATTATATTTTTACCTTATTTTTAAGGGTGAAAGGTAGAGCTCACATTCAAAGGTTGTTTGGCTTGACCTTTCTAGAAATTTCATATAAATGGTGTCACAATCTAAGAGAATAGAACCATATATTCCATAGAAGAAGAACATTTAGTCAAACAAGGTTTGCGCTATGGCTGAAGACATGAAGGGGTGGCCAAGGAATACAAAATGACATAATTGGAGAGGTGAACCATCTCCATAAACTTCACCTATTTTCCTTGATTCTTAAAGGAGTATAATGAGAACCATGAAAATATCATCTAGAGCTATGTAGGAATGGGTAGTGGTTAGAGGAAGTGAAAAGTTTTCACTATTTCACTCTTGTGATGTTAGCAAGTGTAGACACCTAAAATTGATACATCATCACTTCAACTAATCACTCATCATATATACACTATAAACCAAATAAACAATTTATATTTGATTAATTATTTTTATTTTCTTCATATATTATGTAAATAATATTTTATTATTTAATTAGTAAAAGCATTATTCTTTGTTATTCACTTAACACTACTCTTCGAATTAATTACCTCATTATACCTTCTATTATATTCCAACCTTAAATTAACATAAAGTTTATTTTCATTAATGCATATCATCCCTACTAAAAAAGTAAATAAATTTTAATATTCATTTAGTTCCCTTATTTAATGCACATTTCAATAATCAAGTAAATAAAATCAATTAACTTCTTTAATTATTTATACCTACATAATATTGATTAATTAATTCATTTGATAAATATGTTATTCAACATGAACATTTGAAGTACTTGGGAGCATCAGGCAAGAACTTGACATCCTTCCAAAAATAAACCTTTTGATCTTCATCATTTACCTACTCCAAGATAAATATCCACTTTTAAGTCCCTTTAAATGTTGGAAGTCCTTTTGACCACCACCACAAGCATGCCACTTGGAGGCTTCTCATGCCTAGAAGGATCTCAATCAATGAGATCCCTTTACCTCAATTCAATGCTAGCCTTCAATTCATCCCCCAAAAAGTATGTAAATTTATACCTCCATAAACCATTTGACACTCACTCATAAATGTAATGTCATGCTAGCACTTTGAGCACTTGACATGTAACTCTTTAATGCCAATCATTGGATATAACCATTTTTTCTTAGTGCATCAATGAAACTTGGGTGAGGCTATTTAGTAATGCTTTTAGATACCTAAAAATGGATTCACTTAATTAAATAAATATTTATTATTCATATAATTATTTTACCATTATTCCTCTATTCAAGTAAATATTTTAATTTATTTGATTAATTCAGTAGCTTTTTCATCTATTAATTAAATAACTATTTATTATTTATTTAATTATCCTCAATCTCAAATTTTATACTAATAATTAAATAAATTCTTATATATATTTAATTAATTCATTATCATTTTCTCTCTAATCATATTCCTCTAGCTTATTCACATGTACCATAATCTAAATTTGTATTCATATGACAAGTTTCTTATTTCTCTTTATTCTCCTTTCCTCTCTCCTCCAATATGATTAGATTCTTTGAACTTAAAGATACTTATGAAAAAGTCAATGCACCTCTTAATCTCAACCCTACATGTATTTATCCTCATAATCCTATTCAGACTCCTCTCACCCCTCAATCTTGGTCATTCATCTTTTAACATTTGTATTACTCTAAACCTTTGAATCTCTTATCTAGACTTCTATTAAATATATTTTTATTCTCATTTTGACATGTACAACCCACAAGGAGAACTACATGCTATCATTGCTATCATTTCCATAATTGATATCATATGTTTTTATCTTGCTTGCATCATCAATCAACCTCACTTCACTCTTTCATATCATCTTGTTCTAGTGCTTAATGCTGAGTGAAATACCATTATCTATAAGGTCTTAAAGGATTGAAGAACAATGGAGTCTGAAAACTTATCAATTTTAATGTAGAGAAATATAGTTCACTAACTTATATTGGAAAATTAAGGAAACTAGGTCTACTTATACCTTAATTACTCTGAGAGGGGAGTGATCCAATTAGATCAAGATATTGGGCACAAAATGAATTTAATTCCCCCATGATGAATTAAAAATGACTATGCAATTTTAAAAGAGAACAATAAAAGATAGTGTAAAAGATGATAAAATGATAGTTTTTAGCTTATACAAAATTATAGAAATTAGGTTTGCATACTTTACTAGTAGATCTAAATAATATAGATAGAGAGGAGCCTTCTATCAAAATTTGGGGAAAAAAATGAAGGATGGCGGTGAGCCAGACATTCTTGTCCTAGATTTTTTAGATCTACGAAAGGGGGATGTGTAGGTCTTCTGATGCTCAATCTAATTTTGTTTCTATACCTCTGTAACTAGCCACTTGCACACGCACAAAAAAAGAAAAATAGTTGGTTTAATGGAGATTTTCCTAGGTCAAACCTCAATTTAGGAATTAATCTTTAAATTGAAATACTTGAAGTGGAAACAAAAGTAACTTATGTAGTAGAGGCTACATGTGAAAACTGAAGTATCTTATACCTTGTTGATGCAAAGCTCTTTGAATGTGATTTTAAGTGTTGATATAAAAACATGAATCCACAAGATATAAAAGGAAATAAATTATGAACACATGTTTTCATGAAGGTTGTTGAAGCTTACCACAATACTAGATATAAAAAATAATGATGAAATTTCATTTTGAATACTTGATGCTTGAATGCTTGAGCTTGATGATTTCTTGATGGATGGATGTGTGTAAATGAGGGGGATAAGATTTATTTCATACCTCTCCCTATAATTTTGGATTTATAATTTTGAAGAGATCCAACATGGAAGAATTTTTTCCACTCCCATGTTAGGTGGTTTGAATTTGGGCATTGATTATCAGAACAAGTTTTCCCTAGGCCACCCTATGTAGTGCCTCTTGTGATTGAATTATATTGTGTGTTATTTTGATATGAGATGGATTATGTTTATTATTGGCTATTCATATTATGTGTTCAAACATTTCTCTTTGTGATGCATTTGGTTACAACACTTTATTTAAGCTTTACTGGCATCATAACTTATTTAGATGTTAGGTTATGTTATTTCTTACCATTTTGATCATATCTACATAATGATGATTTATGATGATATATGGTGCATTTTGTATTATAAATCAATGAATTATGTTATTATGGGGATTATATTTTATTTCCTCTTATATTGTATTGTTATTACTGATGGGTATTTCATTGATATGTTTCATTGATTAATGTGTCCTAGGATCCCGTTAGAACCTTTACAATCCCTTACCATACATTAGTGTATGGTAAGGGGTTAAAATTGGACTTAAGAGGTCCTAGGATGCAATAATGTCTCTTAGGACCCCTTAAGACCCCTTTGACCCCTTACCATACACTAATGTATGGTAAGGGGTCATAAGGGGTCTTAAGGGGTCCTAACATACCCCTGCCCACCCCTTCCGCCCACCCCCCCGTGCATGCACAGGGTGGTATATTGTAGGGGCCCTCCCCATATAAGGAATAAGACATCTTGAAATAGTCAGGGTGATCAACAGGGAAGGTTGAGCTTGCAAGAGAGTGAGTCTATTGGCCCAACATTACTTTAGTGGAGTGCAGCCTTCAAGAAGTTATGTAACTATTAAGATGAGTATAACTAGATTATCTAGAACTAAATAAACAAGGAAACTATATTGATCACCAAGATGCCCCACTTCCATACGAAGTGATACTTCAAATGCGCACATCACTCTAGCTGCCCATTAAAATAGTAGGGAGCACCAAAGATGATGCACCAGAGTGAATAGAATCCTCCTTATGGAAATTCAACTATAGAAAGGAGGGGTTTTATTCCTTATCAGAGCAGAGTGAATCGAGAACTACTATATTTTTTCCAACAATAATATAATAGTAGGGCCAATTTAGTAGCTATTGAATCGACTGAACCCCTTATTTTAAATAATAGAGAAAAACCTACTATTCTAAGGGACCCACTTATCATCTCTCTCCTCTAGCCCATACTATTCTCTGGGGCAACCCAAAATATTTAGCCATATAATAGTATCCCCCCTTCTATATGTAACATGCCAACACTATAATTGATAGATTGGGCCTAGAATCTTGTGTGGAGATGGGTGGGGGTAATTCTAGTTTATCATGGGGACTCTAGCCCTTTTTGCCTCCAAGCCACCCATCCATCCATGACTATAATATAATCACCCCTTCAAGCATACCCAGGCAAGATGCTAATCAAGAAACTGTATATGTAACATGTTCCCCCACACCTACTATATTGCTAGGTTACACCTACCCCTACTTCAATCCCCACCTCTCCTATCCCCACCCCTAATGTTACATAGATTCATTAGTGTTTCACCCCACCCCTTTATTATTCTTGAAAATGCATCCCCACCCCCATCTAGATTTGGAACAACCACCCTTTAGAGTTAACCCCCCACCCAACAACTAGAATTATGCCCTAATGTATGCACACCCAGGCCCCTCAAATTTTATGGGAGATAACCCCTGAACGAACACCCCATAATAACCCTTTATGACCCCTTAGGAGCCCTTACCATACATTAGTGTATGGGAAGGGTTCAAAAGGCTACTTAAGGGGTCCTAGGACACATTAATATGTCCTAGGACCCCTTAAACCCCATACTATACACTAATGTATGGTAAGGGGTTGTAAGGGATCTTAAGGGTCCAAAAGGGTCTTAAGGAGTCCAAACATCCCTTCTTTTTATTTTCATAGTTCTCAATGTTCCATGCACTCTGAAAAATGAATGTCCTTATTATATATAAATTAAATAAAAGAGTAAACAAGCAGAGTATAACTATTCAACAAAGGGGTCCAAAGGGGTCCTAAGACACATTAATGTGTCTTAGGACCCCTTAATACCCCTTACAACCCCTTACCATACATTAGCATATGGTAAGGGGTCGTAAGGGGTTTTAAGGAATCTTAGGATAAATTAATGTGTCATAGGACCCCATAAGACCCCTTACAACCCCTTAGGACCCCTTACCATACATTAGTGTATGGTAAGGGGTATTATGGGGTTCTAGGACACATTAGTGTATCCTTGGACCCCATAAGACCCCTTACCATATACATTAGTGTATAGTAAGGGGTCCTAATGGGTCTTATGTGGTCTTAGGACAAATTGATGTGTCCTAGGACCACATAAGACCCCTTAGGACCCCATACCATACACTAATGTATGGTAAGGGGCCTAAGGACACATTAATGTCTCCTAAGACCCCTTACACCCCCTTAGGAACCCTTACCATATGTTAGTGTCCTAAGGGGTCCTAAGGGGTTATAAGGGGTCCTAGGACACATTAATGTGTCCTAGGACCCCTTAAGACCCATTACAACCACTTACCCCTTACCATACATTAGTTTATGGTAAGTGGTTGTAAGGGGTCTTAAGGGGTCCTAGGACACATTAATGTTTCCTAGGACCCCTTAAGACCCCTTACAACCCCTTACCATACATTATTCTAGGTAAGGGGTCCTAAGGAGTCCTAGGACCCCTTATCAATATTTAGGACTCATAAGATGTAGAGAGAGGGGCCCTAAAGGATTGTAAGGGGTCATAAGGGGTCTTGAGACACATTAATGTATCCTAGGACCCCTTATGACCCCTTGGGATCCTTTGGGACCCTTATCTCTACATCTTAGGGGTCGAAAAAGTTTTTAAGGGGTCCTATGACACATTAATGTTTCCTAGGACCCAAGTTATGAACCCCCTCTCTTGAATTTTCACCTCTCTCTCTCTCTCTCTCTCACACACACACACACACACACCATCTCACGTATATTGGATTTCCACCTATCACAGTTGAAGATGCATTTCCTCAGTATTAGAATTATTCTCCATCATGGGATAAGAGAACTAAACTAAAGTGAAGAAAAAAAATAGCAAGGATTTCATTATGTGATAGAGTTAGGGATATTGTCAATATTTCTAATAGAGAACCTACCCCTAAAGATTAATATATTATACTTTCACAATGTAAAAATTGGAAATTGGTATGGGTCTATCCAGGTCAGTTGTCTCTATTGGAACCTCATGAAATGGAGAATGTGTTAGGATATGATGTGGGCCACACACGTGGCTCTTCTTCCAGGGCTGAGTTTATACACTCTCTTAGAAATGATTTCCAGGTAGAAATAGTAGGATACCTTGTTTTTGTTTTGAAACCTATTTATCTAAAGGAGATAAATGTCCTTTCTCTATTCTTTGTAATAGGGGGTGAAGAAGTTTCTTTGCATCATTTTGGTATACCACTAAATTATGTTATATCTGTAGAAATTTGCAAAAAAAATAGGCTTATCCTTAGAAGATGGTGGGAAAAAACATCAAAAGGGTCAATTGATTGAGATGTGAGATGTGAGGAATATGACAACAGAAAGACGTGTGAAATAATTAACTCAGTTGAAGGTTTTTTCTCTCATAATAGGTGGAATCCCCTATAATCATCTATCAGGAAACAACAAGTGCACTAGGAATGGACTAGATGGAAATAAATTCTCTATTTTCTATGAGTTCCCAAGGACTCTAAATTATGTAAGGGGTTTGCAATGCATTCAAGCCTAAATTGACACAACAATATCATTATCAAATCTATAAAAAACTCTTACAATTTTTTAACACAAACCCTCAGAAATCACTTATTTCAAATCTCTCTCTCTCTCTCACACACACACACACACACACACACACACACACACACATTTTGTGTACTATCTATAGGACATACTCCCTATAGGGTGTACGCCCTATGTACAACATTAAAAGTAAAATCTTGCACTGAATGCAACAAAATTTTGACATATATCTAGGACATGTGCCATTTTAACTACATTGGGATCCACCAAGCCTAAGGTTTTGATTTTCCTTGGTAATACAACCCAATGGCTTGGATTTTCATTGGGCATCTAACCCAAAGTCTTGAAGGATTCAAACAGGTTTGAGATGTGTTTTCCAACAAACATACAAAAAATCACTTTTTTGTGTGTGTAGGGAGTCAAGTTTAAACATGGTTAAATAATGACAAAATCAAGTGACATGATGTTCTATATCTCTATGTTAGCTATCTAATCATATAATTTATTTTGAATTCTGATTATGTCAATCTTTTGAAATCTCTAATTTCTATTGTACATGTATTTTTTTTGTCAAAAACCAATGTAGTATTTTGGGCTTAGATTTTGGCTCGTTCATCAAATTTTGAAATAAGTTACCTTTTTTAGAATCTAGACTCCATTCTACACACTTTTCAAAAAAAATTGATTTTCAATTATTTTTCAATGATTTCTAGGGGGAGCACACAAAAATATCACATTTTCTAGATTTGTCCACTTTAGAAATTCATAAAAAATCATACATTCATTAAAAAATTAGCGTTAAAATCTGGGATAAAATAAGTGGTGTTATCTAAATTCTCACAAGAGAGATCAAGAAAATTTAAAAAAAAGTTAACATTTCAAGGGAAGCACACCAGATTCTATGTTTTGTTTTTTCAAGAAAAAAAAGGACCACTTTTTGTGCTCCCCCCTTTTGAGGGTTTTAATCTCCACCATTTTCAAAATAAACTAGTAGTTTAGAAACTAGATTTGGAGTACTACAACTCTTGTTCTTGTCACATCTTGTAATTTTGAGTCTAACTATCTTTAATTTCCCATCAAATTTTAGAGTTTTTTGATTTCAAAAAAAAAAGTGGCATCTTATACCCCCTTTTTGGTCCCCCCATCTTTTTGAACTACCCACCTCTAACATGTGTGGGTAAATTCAGAATTCATATGCATTTTTTGATAGACCAGATTGTGTCTATGAATTTAGAGTTTCCATAGTTATCATGGAAGAGTTTTAATTTAAATGATGTTTTTTAATGTTTGGGGTTATTTTTATTTACTGGCTAATTTTTCATAGTTGAATTCCATTTAATTAGAATTAGATTATTTTATCTAGTGAATCTTTCAGGAAAGTCTATAGTTTGATTTAAATTTATATAAGTGATTTAATTTAAGTCCTTTTGGAAAAAGTGTCTTTATATGTGGGAAAAGAGTTCATTTCCCTCACTTTTTTTTTGAGAAATTAGGATTTTGCTCTCATTTGCATTGGAGAAAATTGATCTTTTTCTCATTGCACGATCGATCTTCTTATTAGATTCTTGAGGATAGTGGCTCGTTGGATTTGTTCCATAGTTTCTCTCATTACTGTGGATTCACTTTTTGTGAAGGATTCTTTTTCTTCCACTTATTTTCATGTTTTCCTCTTTCTGTGAGGTAGGACATCTTATATCCTTTGATTCACTTCATCTTTCAATTTGAAGTCAATTTCTTTAGCTTCATGATTTGATAATTATCATTCCCCCACAATCTCATTGTGTTTCATTTCCCAATTGGTCTTTTATGAGTATTTCATTATTGTAAAATTGGTATTTGTGGATTTTATGGTGTTCTGCTATCTTTTTTTCTATGTGTCTGAAACAAGAACTTTATTGTATTAATGTTTTGTTGGGTGTATTAGAGAAAATGTGTTTTAATTTTGTAGCTTGATTTCGAGTTTCATTTTTGGGCTTTTTCATGGGTGCATCATTTTGTGTGAGCCCTAGATTTGTTCATCACCATGTTTGGCATAATTTAAATGTTGGTCTTTGGTGTACTCCATGATTATGGTAGGGATGCACAATAATATTGGATTGATGGCATTTGAGTAAATAGATATTGAGATCTGAGCTCACCTATTTACCTTTAATTTGATGATTTTGCACTTTGTAAGGTTTTTCCAAAATTTGGGATTTTTATGCTTTTGGGACATTTTGAGCCTTCCTCGTATACTAATGAGATGATTGATGGATTCCACCAAAATCCATGCTCTTGGAGAAGTGGCCAATTGAGAAACTTGTTAATTGTGCTTGGGTTGGTGTTTTCCCATTTTTCATACCTTGAGTGCTTGGGAGTGAATTGGCCTCCTGATATTTCTTTGGATACTTGTTGGTATTTTTTGATCTTCATCCTTTTTGTATACCAAGTAGACAATGATATTATATGCTCATGTTCTTGATGTAGACTGAGTAGAAAAGTCATTGTGAACAATGTCCTTCATATGAACCAAGTGGAAAAGCTTGTGTTTCCATCCTTGGTGTAGACCGAGTGGACAATCCTTATTGATTTAACTCCTTCGTGTGAAGTCGAGCCATAGGACTAGGTGCATTGAGTAGGTATGGGAGTGTCTCCTTACATAGATCCCAACCCATGAGTGGATGAAACAAGATACATGAAGGAGTTTCATAAATGTGATAACATAATAAAATGTATTAAGTAGTATAAACCATTATATCCTCAAATGTCATGAGTGACCCGTGAATGAGGTAGATGGTACATTGGCCCCAGATGTCATCTATTGACTTGTATAGGCATGGATACTCTCTATGCTTGGTACTCTTGCATCGAGGTCTTGTAGCAATGTGAAGAACCATGTTGTATTGTGGATGCTTACAATTATTAGTGTATTTAGGATGTTGGTTTGCATGATGTGTATTTTCCATGCATTGTGATTATCAACACTTTACTACATTGATTGGTGTGTGCATAAGGTACTCCCTACTTGTGTGTGTACCATGTGTGGTCACGTGACTATCTTCACAAGCACAATGGGGTAGTCATGATGGTACCCACATTGTTGGGTGATGTTTCACTTTATCAATATTGGGACCTGTGTATAGGTGGGGGACATCTTCTAGTATCGGAGCTCGAGCATGATATGCTCATTCTATCCTTGCATATCTTTTTGGTATTTTTGTATATTATGTTGTTATGCTCTTTATATTATATATTATTTTGATGTGTATGGATATATCGAGTGTGTACAACCTTAATTGCCTATTCCTAGTACTCCCTAGTGTGGATTTGTACATTTTTAGGTTGTTCTTTGGAGATGACACTTTTTGTTTTTGTGATTTCATGCGTTCCCATGAAACCTATCCATATACATGTTGTTTGTGAACATATGTTCTATATTTTCTACAAATCCATGTATTTCTACTATACATTTGTGTTGATTGTGCATCAATTCACTATTTTTGGGTATCTATTATTGCACTGACCCATATGAACCCTACTTCTATGCATGCATATTAAGACCAATTTGGTGCATTTGTAATAGATTATGGTTCCCTTTGGTATATGTGAAAATGAATTCCATAGTTAGATTCCTTTTATTTTTAGAATTGATTTCATGTATTTGCATCTAATTTTATATTTCATATTAATGATGTTCAGATCAATTTTCAATTTACGTTTTAAAATGAACCTAGTTTTGGATTCTACTAAGGATGAACATATCTCCTTGTTATAAAAAATTGACAATATTCTGGTCTTATCCTATGAGGCTCATAAATGTGGTCCAAACTCTCATGTGGTGGCTTGAACATGACTTGGTCACTCATGCTTGTATTGGGGTCATCTTGGAACCCTTGGAAGTACATTTAAAGTCTTTTTCTTGTGCTCGATCGTGTGACAATCGTGGTTTACTTCTGACATGTATGTATCTTTTATTATGCATTTTGGTTTTAGATGGACTTATGTTCATGATGTTAATAATTTTTTTCAAAAAAAAATTATTTAGTACATATTTAACCCTATGTTTCAAGGGTTTCTTGGTGTGGCAATACATCTTGTATCAGAGCCCATATTCATATAGTGAGATCTTTGGTGTTTATGTGCCCATTGTGCTTGTATTGTAAGTTGGTAACATCTTGTTGATTAATTCTTATGTGATCTTGTTGTGTGTCAAGGAGTTTCCTTATTGTGATAGTCTCCTTGATACGGATCCTTTATTATCTTGTATGATGTGATCATTGAGTGACCCTAGGGTTGTGTTCCCTTTTTATATTAGGTGACTAATCGAGACCTTTGTTTTTTTTGAGTGCCTAATGATTTACTTTGAATGGTGCACTATGCACTGAATATGAGATTAATAGAAGTGACTTATGATGGTTTAATATGTTGACATTATGGTAATTACTTAGGAATTGGTAACATGTATCTTTGTTAATATAAAAAGTTAATGTTCATAAGATTTCTAGTGTAAATTGATCATGATATAATTACTTGGGTCAATGACATATGTCCCCGAGTTTGCATTTTTCTATGTAACAAATGTGCATTTTTAGGGTATGTTCTCTAACATTTCTTTGATGTTACATTCCAAAGTGTTGTGTACTCATTACTCCCCTAAAAGTGACTATTGCTAGTCACAATGCGATGTGAAAGTGTTCTTTTGATGGCTTAGGTTGGTTTTTTTTTCAATTTTTTCCCTTGTGTTGTGTGGCTAACAATGAATTTTTGGATTTTCTTATGTTGGATTGGTCACTAAGACTCTTCTATCTATCTATTTGTGATACATTTAATTTAATATTATAAGTGTGCACATTTTATGACTTAGTGTTGAAATTGGTAACTTCATCCACTTGGGTTTTATCTTTTCCAATTTTCTTGGTGACCATTCCAAATGTTTGAAATAGTTGGACCTGTTATGTACTTAATGTTTCTTATATCATGTCATTTATAGACCTCTAGTAGTATGTGCAAGGGATAACATCACAAAGAGCATACCATATCTATGTTTATTGTAATTTGGAATTAAATTTTATTGAAATGCATGTTTCTTTAAATTTCAAGTAATTGGTGGTGTGAACAACCTAGGATGGGTTATATTCAATTGTATTGATTAAGTTTCTTTAATTATAGAATTTATATTATGTGGATGCCAGTACATGCATTATGTAACTGATTAATTGGAATTTTCTATGATAAAATGTGATCAAAAGCAATCTAGACTTTATGGTTGTTTATATGAGTTTTCTAAACATGGAATAATGCTAACTTGGTAATATTGTGTTTCTTGTGTTGTGATAAATGTTGGAATTTACCTTGTAGAGTAATGGTTGAATTTGGATGTCTAATGGAGTCATAATGTACTTGTGATGGTTTGGGGCACTTCTTTTCTCAAGATGTTGAGATCATGTGTATTATTCATGCTAGTGTTGGTGTGACATATTGGAAGAATGACATCATTTGTGCTTATAGATTATAGAGAATAGAGTGACAGAGTAGCATTGAGGAAAATGTACTAAGGATGATGAAGATCTTGTAAGCCTTCCATGAAGTGATAGGACATGTCAGTGAGACATTCCCAACCATGTGGCATTTGGAACTTACAAAGTTGTGGAGTGGTTTAGTATTCCTACTCATATAGTGATAGGATCTTTTTTGAGATATGCCCACACATGTAGTCATTGGACTTACTTGATCATGGACTTTCTTTCTTTCCACCATGAAGCATTTGGTCTTGTTAGGAGTGCAAGGTTATTCATGTAGTAGTTGGACTGGTAGGATTGTGGTTTCTTGGTATAGATTCAAGTTAAGCCTTGATTGGGTCTAGTATGTTGCATTCCTGCACATATTAGTGATGGTTTCTAGACTTGAAGAGGGCTCCCGCACATGTGTTGATTGGTCCTTGCTTGGTGTTTGCATTCGTTCATGAAGTATGGTAGTGTATGTAATTTGGGTAGTTACCTTTCGACTTGTGACTTGGTTATATTGATATGCATCACATGATGTTATTTGATCGTACTAAGTTATGAATTTATGAGTATGAAAAAACATGTGGTGATATAAATTTTCAGGGGACAAGCCCATACATGTAGTGATTGGACATACTAGATCATAAATATTTTTTCTTTCCCACCATAGAGAAAGTGACTTGTCTGTGGACATGTAGTGATAGGTCTTATTTGAGAAAAATCCCCACACATGGAATGATTGGACTTACAAGAATGAAGTATGTTGCTAGTTTTCCCACCATATTGCATTAGGCCTATTTGAGAAATAAGCCCACACATGTGGCGATTGGACTTATAGGGACAAATTTTTTGGTGTACCCTAAGTGTAGAGACTTGTACACAATTGTGTATGTCATGGTGTTCTCACATCATTGGTCTTGTGTGATTAATGATCTTGTTTCCTTGAGAGAATATAGAATGTGCTTGGGTAGTCATGATACAGTTCCTTTATGGTTCCTATTCCTCTTGTAGCACCTATACTCATGGAGGAATCGAATGATCAATTTTTATGCTAGTGAGTATGTTGGGCTTTAGCTTAGGGTATCCTAATGTATTTTTTTGCAAGATTCTAGGGGAAAGCCTATGTCTAGGGGGGATGTAGTGCCTCCCATGATTGTATTCTATTGTGTGTTATTTTGATCTAAGATGGATTATGTTTATTATTTCACTATCCATATGATCTATTCATACATTTATCTATGTGATGCATTTTGTTACAACACTTTATTTTTTCTTTACTAGTATCATACCTAATTTAGATGTTAGGTTATGTTGTTGTTTACTATTTTAATCATATCTACATGGTGATGCTTTATGATTATGTATGGTGCATTTTTTATTCGAAGACATGGATTATGTTATTATGAGGATTATATATGGTTTCTTGTTATATTGTATCATTATTGGCATGATGGATTATGTCACCAGTTAGTATTATAATTGTTTCCATCAACAAGTATTGTTTGAGTATTTCATTTAAATTGGGATTCTAAAGTATTTATTTAGGATTTTATATTTTAGATGTTATTATGAGGTTTTTAACTTATTTGAAATGTTCTATTTTATTTTTTTAAATCAATTCATTTTATTATGAAAAAGTGCATTCTCATTTTGGAGAGGATTTTTTCATGCCTTATGTTTTCCCCAATTTCTTGAGTTTTGGAGAAAACCCCTCATGAGGTTTTCAAATGTGGCTTGTGGAGGGGATTTGGAGGAATATATTTATGTGGGTGTTTTCTCAATGTAATCCTTGAATTGACTACTCCCTTTCCTCAAATCTTTATATTTTGATCAGTGAAGGATTTCTTAACTTCTTATTTCTTAGGTTTGGTCTTGTTGAGGTATGGTCTTTGATTTTCTTCATAAATATTTGTTGGAGTTAAATTTAATGGCTTGGAATTAGTTGGAAAAACATTATTTGATAGATTTAATCTTATTGAAATTTTTTTAAAGAAATCTGATGAAGATTTGAATATTTTCCTTAGTTTATGTGAAACCTAGGGTTTTTTAATTTTCTTTTTCTTATGGAATTTGATTGAATGAATTAGTGGATGAAGAGATTGAATTTTTGGATTGAGAATAAATTGGGGGTCAATGGGTTTACAAATATTTTTATTGGTTGAGTTTGAAATTTTGGTGATTTTTGGCTTATTAGCTTTTATGGATCTAGATTTGAGAAAATCTCAACTTAGAATTGATTTTGGAGAAAAGAAGGATGTGGATTTTGTTAGGATTAGGTAATACTAAGAGGGGGGTGAATCAGTATTACAAAGCTTTGATTTCAACTTTAAACAATTATAAACAATCCAAAGTAATGCAAAAATGAAAAGAACATATAAGCATAAAACATTACTCATGACACCATGATTTGTTCTCGAGGAAACCCTAGCCAAGGGAAAACCCCAATGGGGATGGTACCCACAAATATGCACTAAAATATAATATCCCTGTTAGGAGATCTAGCCCTATTAGGAGCTGATTGTTACATAGTAATTTTCCTTATTAGAGGAATACAAAACCCTATTAGGGGTATATAAAACACCTAGTTAAAGGTGGTGAGCACACTTTCTCTTACAATCAAAAAATATCTCAAAAGAGTTCTCCAAAATGTGAACAATACAAGCACTTATCTTGCTTAGATAGTTCCAATTATAGCTTGGCCTCTTACCGATCTTGCATCTGATCTCTGCTCTCAGATTCGCAATCTTTCTTCATCATCATAACAAAACCATACATCGATTTTACAAAAGCATTCTATACTTATACAAAATCAACCTTCAAGTTAGCTTCACAAATACCATATAAAACATAATAATAACTTATGAAAATGATAATTATGGACTCGATGATCTTATATTACCAAAGAGTTAGCAATATACTCTATTCACCTGTCTTAGCATGTTACCATCTCCACTATACTCTCCTTGATCTTCACAAATGTTCATATACCCTATTATACTATTTTACTGTCTTCGCATAACTTTAGAACACTGTATCTCATAGATCTAGTAGCCAAAACTCATGCACCCTTAACTAAATCAATGTATACATCCCAAAATACCTTCAGTTAACTTAGCAAGCCCTAATACCTCATATATCTGTTAGGAATAGTCCCAAAAGATAACTGAGAGGGGGGGGGGGTGAATCAGTTATCTACAAGATTCAATTCTTTATTTAATCAAGTATATAAGAACTTTAAGCATAAACACAATGAAAGATCACTTAACACAAGACCACAATTTTGGTTACGGGGAAACCCAAATAGGTAAAACCCCCGATGGGAATTGACACCCACTAAGAACTGCACTAGTGTATTATGATCCCTGTTAGAAGATCTTACAACCCTGTTAGGAGTTGCTCTTTACAATGAAATAAGTACAGTGACCTGGTCAAGGGTCAGACCCTATTAGGATTCTTTTACAATCAACCCTATTTGGGGTGAGGGCGCACTGTCTAAGAGCACACTGCTCAAAGGGGTGAAGGTTACAACCTTCTGTTTAACAAATACACACTATATCTAGATCTTGGTGAACTACGCGTAGACCTTTTATCTTGATTAGTTCCAATGAATATCATACACTCTCTACTATGTCACATAGACCTTTTGCTGATGGCTCAACACTTTGCACTCTCTACTCTGCTCTTATCTCTCAACTCTTGGCCATACTTAGCAATCACAAATGACTACCTATAAATATCTTTCTTCTAAATGATATAATCAAGTTAGCCTATTAGAACCACCTTGAAATCATATTAGATAAACAATAAAAATCTCCAATAACATCTCTATCAGCTCTACTAAGCATGCAACATGAACTGGGACCTGTCCAACTCAATATGAGTGAACACGTTACTTCATACTGTCGGCTCCACTAAATTAACTAATACTTTCTCTTCATGCTGAATTACATTATGCACCCTTAACCAAACATCCTTAACTCTCTTCTTAACATAAATCCAAGTGCGTAGACCGAGATGATAGGCATAGCTACCACAATCATATAAACATTATTGTCTCTTCTAGGTAGGCTCAAGAAATTGTGACTGTTAACTAGAAACTTCATAACTCAACCTGTACTGCATATCTAACTATGCATCCATGAGCATAACATCATACATATATATACAATATAAATATAAATGTGCAAGACTCTACTACAACCGTACTGCAAATCATATACAGAACTGTTCCTAGGACCTGTCAGAAACACACACTGATATACACAAATCTACTACTGTCTTTACTTAGAATCAACATCTACGTCTATGATATCATGCTGATAACATATCTATGCAATATATTCTCAAATCTCTCTCCATCAGGCTTCCATGCATGTTGCTTGCCATATGTTGTCATCAATGACAAACATACAATCGAATCCAGAAACTAATTGCATCATAATGGATTATGGAAATCTGATGTTGTTAGTTGACAAACATACAGCCAGCACTGTCTTGCTAGAAAATCTCCAACAATCTTCCCCTTTGGCATAGATGGCAACATATGGAATGAAAAACACCACTAATCCAAACGTCCAATTCTTTTATAACATTCTCCATTTCCTTAACAAAACTTCCCCAAGGAAGTATCCTCCAACTGCTACAATATTCTTCAATATTCTCCATTTCCTCAACTGTACTGCTTCCCATGACTGTATTTTTACTCCCCCTTTCTACTTGTGTTTTATTACTATATATTCCTTCTTTTTATGTTTTTCATGACTATATACTACTCCCCCTTTGACATCAATGGAAAAGGGTGCCAAAAACATTAAGCACCGGTACTAGTCCCGAGGTAGAGTATTCAACCTTTCATCAGTCATGGAGGATTAATGCACTCCTCCTATCTCTAATCAAATTCAGGGAAGGGAATTACTCCCAGCTTCTCCCTGAGATATTCAAAAGTATCCTTAGGTAAAGGCTTTGTGAATATGTCTGCTAGCTGATCTTGTGTACTCACATAGTCCACAATTATTTCTTTCTTTGCTACTTTCTCTCTTAGGAAGTGATATTTTATCTCAATATGTTTTGTATTTGCATGCATCATAGGGTTCTTTGACATATTGATAGTGCTAGTGTTATCACAATGAATAACAATAGGGTAGTCAATTTGAATACCAAAATCTTTTATCATCTTCTTGATCCACATAATTGTAGAACAATTTAATGCTGCTACTATATACTCTACTCCTGTTGTTGACTAAGAGATACAATTTTTCTTATTACTTGTCCAAGTAACAAGTCTATCTCTAAGGAATACAACTCCTCTAGAGGTACTCTTTCTATCATCCACGCATCCTTCCCAATCTGCATCTATATATACATGAAGCTTTACATTCTCTGAGTTAGGATACCATAAACCATAGTCTAAGGTTCCATTCAAATATCTGAAAATTATTTTTACTGCCATGAGATGACTTTGTTTAGGATCTACTGCAAATCTTCCAACAATACCAATTGCATTGGAAATGTTTGGTCTGATTTGAGTAGGATATATAAGTTTACCAATCATAGACTTATACAAGGTTATGTCTACTTTTGGTGAATCATCTTCTTTTGAAAGCTTGCATCCTGTTATCATAGGGTTACTTATTGGCTTGCAATCATACATCTTGAATATCTTCAAGATCTCTTTTACATACTTAGTTTGATTTATGAATATACCTTTGTCTGTCTACTACACATTCAATCCCAAAAAGTACTTGATAGGACCAATCATGCTCATTTCAAATTCA
Source organism: Chamaecyparis obtusa (assembly GCA_027943335.1). Classification (NCBI taxonomy): domain Eukaryota; kingdom Viridiplantae; phylum Streptophyta; class Pinopsida; order Cupressales; family Cupressaceae; genus Chamaecyparis; species Chamaecyparis obtusa. Next base: position 61,462 of record BSBK01003407.1, read on the forward strand.
TTCTACATCTCCTTAGAAAATTCTGCACTAAGCTTATCATTACCACCAAATATAATGTCATCAACAAATATAGCAGCTAACAATAGTCCATCATATGTCTCTCATATGAATAAGTTACAATTTTTTGCTCCTTTCTTGAATCCAATCTTAATCAAGTAACCATCAAGTCTTTCATACCATGCTCTAGGGGCTTGCCTAAGTCCATTGAGGGATTTCTTCAATCTGCATACCATATCAGGTTTGTCTGATAAAGTAAATCCTTCTGGTTTCTCAATGTATACTTCTTCCTTCAACTCTTCATTCAAGAATGCTGACTTAACATCCATCTGGTATACCCTAAAGTTCTTGATTGTAGCATAAGCTAGAAATAACTTTATATCTTCCAATATACTTACAGGGGCAAATGTATCTGAATAATCAATTCCTTCTCTTTGCGCATATCCTTTACATACTAGTATTGCTTTGTTTCTTACTGTAATACCCCAAAAATGGGCTATAGGTTCATTAACCTCCTACATCTTCAAATCGAAAAAAATTGATACAAAAGTCCTAACCTAAGGCACATCTTCACATCGAAATCTTAATTGATTTTATCTTAATTCTGCATCAGGGAAATTTTCTAAATATTCCTAATTTATCTAATTATCTTTAATTAAATATTATTTGGCGATAAATCTTATTTATCCTAAAGTTGATTAATTGAATATGATGAATATTTAATTAATTAATTTAATTCTGCCACTTAATTATTTAATTAGATTTAATTGCATTTATTCCTAATTAATATTATTTTTATTTTGACAATAAATCAAAATTCCTACAAACAATCAATTGAATATTTATTTAATTGATTTAAAATCAAAGTTGTCAAAGTTAATGATTTAATTGGAATAAAGTTTGATTTAATAATTGATTAACCCATAAATCAATTGTTTTAATTCAAAATCAGTTAAGTGTAGAATAAATCACTTTATTTATTAAATTAATTCATATTAAATCATGCACAATCAAAAAAAGTAAGCAACTAGAAATTAACAATCAATTTTAAAATTGAAACTCAGCATCTGATGATGAGTTGAAAAAAAAAACAAAAAAAAAACTAAAGCTCTATTTTGAGATAAAAACTGCTTTTGCATGATTTTATGAATTAAATATTCTTAATTTCTTGTTAACTCAAAAATCAACCTAAGTTTATCAAGAGTGATTTATGGCTTTTCTCAATGCATCCTCAAGCCCTGGATTTCTATAAAATCAAGGCTCAACTCTTCACAATCAAGACCTCAAAATTTGCATCAAATCTCTCAAGCTTTCAATCTTAACATCTCTCGAATTTGCACAATTACTCTAGTGAATTGACATCCGAAGAATCAAGCACTTGTGACAGGCGAATTTGTGAGATCATTCATATTTTTCATAGTTTTTGCATAGTTTTTCATATCATTTAGCATATCATTGTTAGATACTTTTACATATCAATTTCATACATTCTAGCTTAGATTTATACAGTTTTTCATCCTATTGCATCTAAAATACAAAAAAAAGAAGATTAATTAGCATTCATATTTCATTACTTTCATCATTTTAAATCCTTCATTTAGGTGTTGCATTGTCACTGATCTCAATTCCAATCTAAGAACATCATACTCACACCTACTAGAAGGCAGTAAATCGCCTGGTTAGAAGAGTTTCAATTACTTGCAGATTTCAATTTTTGCTAACCTCTAATGTTTTACTGAAGTGTTGTGTCTACAACTAGGTACAAAATTCACACACATTTTTGGCACCCACCATGGGGCAACCCACTTTTACGTGCTGGTTTTAGTTTTTTTTTTGGAGCTAACTCCCTTGTGTAGATTTACTTGGAGACTAAAACCCTAAATGTTTAAAGATTTAATTTTATCTTCCAAACGGCTTAGATTTTTGGTCTAAAATTTGTTTTTTAGGTTGGAAGCATATCAGGGAATATTTGATAAAAAATTCAAAATTTTCTGAGATGTTTTGAATTTTTAATAATTTTTTCTTTATTTTTCATAAATAATTTATTTTCAGCACAAATCATCATATTTTTTGTAAATTTTTACATTTTCAAAAATCAATTTAAATTCTATAGGGGGTCCATTCTTTGTGTTTTAAATTTGGATGCAATATAATAGCTCAAATAGTCAATTTACAAAAATTAGTCTATTTTGGTAAAAGGGGTCTCTAGGGCACAAATGAAAATATTTTTCTAAAATTTTTACATTTTTGGAAAGCTCTCTTTTTTTTAGCATGGGTCTTTGTTTTACATTTCTATTTTTATGGCCGAAATCATATCAAAAAAATTAGATTTTGTTGACTAGGTCAAGTGCAAAAAAAATAAAAATTTTGTGATGGCTATGCACTTATTTTTCATATGATTCAATGTATGATATGAGTTGTCATTTGGATTATTTTCTAGTTATTATTGATCCTAACAATTGGTTTTTAGATCTAACCCTAGGGTTTGCATAAGTTGAATATACCTTGCATATCTTGTTTACTTGTTTGCTTGTTGGCTTGTTGGAGAGTTCGTGGCTTGCTTGGAAGGAAAAGCTCAACAAAAACTGCTAAAATAGGTAAACTCTACTAAGTGCATTGTGAGAAACTCAGGTATTCTGTTACATCTGATAACACTTCATTTTGGGACATAAAAAAACTTTCTTGTGTCAAGCTTGAGTGCCTTTCCTTCTTTCATAAATTAGACTTCAATTTTTGGGCTATGAAACGAACATAGATTTGTTTTTTGCATATCTGTTACACATAGTAAATAGGCCCTATGAACACTATTTGTGGATGATCTTGAGAGATTGAGCTTCTTTCACTTTTTTATTCATGCGAAGCTCCTCTTGACGAAGGATCCCCTTGTAGGTAGGGAAGGTACTAAGAAGTCTCACATTCTACTAGATTCATGTGTCTTCAACTTTTGATTGATACATTCTCTCTTCGGAGAGGTTGATAGATCATAAGTGGTTGATGTCATAAATCTTTGTGAGATAATCTTGGTCTTAGCATGTCAGATTAATTTGTCTTCTTTGTCTTGGTGAAGTGAAGAGGTTAGGGGATTATGCTCTACTTCCTTTTTGGATAGTACCAGAAACCCAGATCCTTGAATCTGATCTACTCCCCCTTTGCTATCTTTTGCGAGTCACCTTTAGAGAGGGTTAATCGTAGTGGATATTCCCTTAATTGGGTCAACCACGTGGATGGAACCTCAAGCGATAATAGCCATTTTCACCGTGGTAGCAACAACCGCTATATAAATATCTTTGTGGAGGAAATCTTCACAGGTGTGGTCTCTTGTTGGGCTGTCAGATCTCCCTAGCAGCTCCTGATTGATTAAATTCTCGGACTGTGTCAAAACCCCGGTGTGCCTAGATTGGAGTTCGCTCTCTTGAGATCATAAAAGTTGCAAAGTCAGACCATTACTACAAACCCTAATGAGGCCAAATTTTTCATTTTCTAAGAATATGTGCATTATTGAAAAACTTTTTGGAATATACACAAGTAGTATTTCTAGGGATTAGTACAATAAGTCACTATTGCTTGTTCATGCACAAGGTTTCTTTTGCCCTTGTTCATTGTTTTTAGACAATTTCTTGCTCCCCTTGGTTGCTATTTTGTGTGCTTGATATCTACTTGGTTACTTGAGACAAACTTTTACACCGATCTTCAAAAATTGGACAGAAAAATTTACAAACAAACTGATACTGAAAAACTAAAAAATTACAAATCTGAAGCAAAAATCCTTTCTGGTGTCAAAATTCATCCTAAAATTTCAAAACTTGTATCAAATCTAAAGTCAAAGTTGTCAAAGATTGGTCAAATTTGTCAGAAATCCAATTTTTACAGCCAAATCCCAAATTCTGTCAAAATAGCAAACTGAATCTTGTCATTTCTAGTCATCCTTGGTTAGTTTGGGTCAAATCTCAGGTGCTATGACATGTTGCTCAACATCCACATCTCTCATGTCTTCCTAGTCTCCCATTTCCATCCTTTCTCTTCTTCCTAAACTCTTCACATCTTCTTGATTCTTTTCCTCTTTTTATCTAGTCTATTTTCTTCTATTCATCTCTTATGTCACTTCCATGCTTGATTCCTCCTCCTTCATCAATTCAAGGAGTCAATCAACAAACTCTACATCAATCTATTTCAAGGAGTCCTAAAACTCCTAACATGTCTCAAAGAATCAGTACACATGAGGAAGAAACTCTAATCACCACTATGATGAAACAGATGCATGCTATGCAAGTCAAGCTTAACAAACTTGAGAAAGAAAAGGAACCTAAAGAGTTCTCCATGGAAGCTCTATGCCCTTTCCATTTGATAAAGACTTGTACATGTCACCATGCCCCCAAATAGAATGTGAGCAACACGACAACCCTTATGATACCTCTTCCATAGAGAGTGACACATCCATCTTTGGAGACTATGATGACTATGACGATGGACAATATAATGATACCTATGACACCTCTGTTCCCAAGAGTCCTCATCGTGTGCTCGTGCTTACTGGAAATGGGACGTCACATTGGATACATCATGATGGTGATCCATATGATTCTAATTTTGAAAGAGACTTTGATGATCTTTGTGCACAATACCTAGATGATCCGTCTATTTCACTGGAAGAAGAGAAAGCTTTCCGCACTGATTATAAACATCAATACTATAAGGATCTCTACTCTAAGAATTCTCATGCTGAAAATAAAGATTACACTCTTAAGAAAGATGATGTTAGTGTTGAACCTTTGTCTTGTGATGGTTCCCTTCCATCCCCTACTTCCTCCAATACCCATACATTTCCTAAAGCTTCCAAGCCTACCAAATCTTTCACAAGTCCTTCATCCACCAAAGGTCCTAATACTTTTCATGCGGTTTCCTATAGTTATCCTCAAGGGCTACCTCTCAAAGAAACTCAATCTAACCTTCACTTGGCTACAAATACTTTCAATAATGCTAAATCCAAAGAGCCTGAGCCTTTATATGCTATAATGCCTACTTCAGCTAGTCCTTCACCATCTCTTCCAAAGTCTTCCATACAATTGCAGCATGATACCTTGTCCTTAGAAGTGGCTCCATGTCAAGAGGACTCTAAAAATGATAAAGAAAAGAACATAAAGAAGGATCAAGATCAAGAACCCTCCATGCCATCCACTCCTTTTCACGATGTCTCTTATCCACTTCAGGTTTCTTTTGATCCTGCACACCCTTTCTCATGCATTCCATCATGTCTTAAGTCTTCTCCTAAGCAGGATCACAATACTACTTACATTGTTGAGCTTATTGACAATCAAAATGACCTTACTACACTTGCGCTTTCCAAAAATGATACTTCCATTAAGGTTATTAAAACTAATTTTGTTACTTCCAATGTTAAGCCTATTGAAAATCAAGAAAAAATTGTATGATTGTGCTATCCAAAGATCCTTGTCAAGATCAAAGTCTTCCATCTTCTTGTTCTACCACTCCATGTTTGCTTCCACTTTCTACTCTTCCTAAGTCTTTTCAAGCTCCAAACAATCCTATCAAAGAAGTTTCTCCTATTCCAGATGTCCACGATTCTATTGAAAATTCTAATGCTCACTCTAAAGATGATGATGTCCTTGGTTGTGATATAAATGTTGATGAACTTGTTGATTATCCTTTTGCATCTTCCACTTCCATCCTTGGACCTCTTCCACCACTACTAAGGGCTTCACATTTTCCTTCCATCTTGGGTCCTTATGTCCCTTCACTTTCCCCTCCTAACACTCCTAATTCGCCATCCATCTTGGGTCCTTACATCCCTCCATCTCCCATCTTTCCTCAAGATCAACATAGATGCATACCCTTGAATCCTTTTCATCCACCCACCCATTTAAACCAGTCATATCCTCCTTCTTCATCCACAAGTCCCAAGTTCTTTGGAAGTAACTTGAATGTTCAATACAAGAATCCATCAAAAAAAAAAGATCACCATGTCTCCTTTAATCAACATAGAGGCATAAAGTCAAAAGAGATATCTAAGAAAAAAACTACAAGACAAGTATGGGTTCCAAAATCCATCATTAAAGATATTCTCTCTAGATCATCAAAAAGAAATGAAAAGCCTACGACTATATGGATTCCAAAGTCTCTCTTGAAAGAGTCTGGTGTTGAGCAAAAAGTGAAGTTGACACTCAAGCTTCCAAAGACTTCCACTTCATCTTCTTCCAAAAACATTCTTCCATTCCATGCACCTAAACCACAACCTCTGCTATCCATTTACCATATTCCTTCATGTATTCCTTCATTCACGTTTCCTCCATCCTCTCGCCACCCTTCAAGGTGTGTATTGATGTTGATCTTGTCTTCCTTTCCATCTACCCTTTCACAATCCTTCCATTCATTATCCTTCTACCTTCTATTCTTTTTCCTCACTTGCCTATTCCTCCTATCTTCCAACCTCACTCTCTTTACATAAAACCTTATCCTCCATTTTTCTCTTCCATCTCCCTTTCCTTATCAGCATCTTTGAGCATATCATTTTGAATCCTTGGAATATAATGGTTTATCCTTTCAAGGAGCATTATCTAAAGAGCTTGCCTTCTTCCAAAAAAAATATAAAATAAAATAAAATAAAATAAAAAATTGAAAATGTGCCTTGGTGAAAACCTGGAAACAGGCACCTTGGTAGAAAAAGTAAAGAGAAATAAATTCATCTAATGATGAAAACCACTCCCTTGTGGCACCTTGGATAAGTACCATGATGAAAACCTGACAATCAAGCATCATGCGTAGTTCTTCTACATATTTCATCCATTCCATCTTCTCTCTTTGATCTTGACAATGTTGATCTATACATGAAAATTTGGCTATCTTGTGAGTTATCTTACGACAATCTTGCTTTCATTCCCTTCCTGTTTAACCTTCATATTTATTTTCCTCCATTCATTCTATCCTTTCGCTATCATTTTCCCCTTTGGTCTTGATCTAAAAAAAAAGAAGAGTAAAACACGATGCTTTGAAACCTCTTGACATGTCTACTCCTTTGGACTACATCCTTTCCTTCTTTGGCATTACACTTTTGTGACTTATCCTATGTTGGTCTTTCATTACTTGTCCAAATGTGCTTTACATGACAATTTTTCCCTAGCTTGGGTACCCTTGAGGATTTCTTCCCTTCATTCTCCTTCATTATCCTTCATTCTCTTGTCTTCCATCTCTTCCACTAGCTTGCTAATCCCTCTTGTTCTCCACCTTGCTAGACATTGAGACTACATGATATGATCTTGCTTGGGAGTTTGCAATGGAAAAAGAAGCTATCAAGTTTGCTAAGAACTATCAAAAGTTCCAAGTGCATCGAAACTTAATTCATACTCCAGGGAGAGATCTAATTCCCTTCACTACTCAATGGCCTTTTCACTAATGGGCATTTGATCTTATAGGATCCATACATCATCATTCTTCTAATGGGCATACTCACATTATTACAGCTATAGATTATTTCATGAAATGTGTAGAAGCAGTTTCTTTGACTCAAGCAACTAGTAAGCAAATATCTATGTTCATCTTGAACTACATCATATGCCGGTATGGTATTCCACACTCTATAGTCACAGATAATGGTGGTCGATTCAAGAACAAAGACTTGGATGATCTATGTGCCAAATTCAAGATAACACAACATTGGTCATCTATCTACTATCCTCAAGGGAATGGAGAAGCAGAGGCTTTAAACAAGAATCTATTGAAAATCTTGAACCGAATAGTTAATAAAATGGGAAGAGACTAGCATCTCATGATCAATCCAGCTCTCTGGGCCTATAGAACAAGTATCAAAATGCCCACTGGGGCTACACCATTCACTTTAGTTTATGGGTCTAAAGTGGTACTACCTATTGAGGTTGAAATCCCATCACTAAGAATCAGAATGCATGGTCTAGTAACTGATAATGACTACAAAGTGTCTAGGTTGCAAGAACTTGAACTACTAGATGAGTGTAGACAAGTGGCATATGATCATCTCAGAGTATATCAAAAGAGAATGTCTAGAGGTTACAACAAGAAAATCAAACACAGAGAATTTCAGGTTGGCGATCTAGTCTTGAGAGAGAATCTTAAAAATCAATCACATCGAGAACACAAGGGGAAGTTTGAACCCAACTGGTTGGGTCCCTTTGTTATCACTACTACTTTTGGCTTTGGTGCCTATCAACTCTCAACGACTGAAGGAGAACAGCTCCGAGAACCGATCAACGTTCTCCATCTGAAGAAATTTTACACCTAAGGCATTTAGTCTATGGTAAAATGTCCTGAAAAAATCTTTAAAATTGGAAAAAGTCCTTAAAAATGAACATCTTGGTGAAAACCTAGCAATAGGTGCCTTGATGATTCACAAAAAAAGTAAAAAATATCAAAAGTACAAAAAAATTGGAAAAATGAAAAATACAAAAAAAAAATGAGAAAAAGAAAAGTGCCTTGGTGAAAAATTGGAAACAGGCACCTTGGTAGAAAAAATAGAATCTCTGCCAAGATGGTGAAAACTTGGCAAACAGGTGCCACTTGTTCAAAATTATCGAACTATCAGTGCAATCTTGGTCTTTCCCAGCTTTCAGTCTTGCTTTAGTTTGTACATATCTCCTAGTTTGTTCATGCTTTCCTATTTTCAATAAGTTGGTCTGTACACCAATCGGTTCAAGCGTCTGTATCCTATCAATGTTTCAAACTTGGGGGCAATCAATGTCATATCCTATGACCTCCAATGTATCTTTAGACGTGTCATATCTAGTTAGAGTCCTTTCAAGTTTCATCCAAGTCAATCAGTCAGTCTCCTCTCCAGAAAGGATTTTGCATCTACAATAATGCAATCAAACATCAAACTGAAAACAATCTATGTTTTTTACATGCTTTTATCTCCTTGTATGATTACTGATTTGCATTGAGATTTTTGCATATTATGTCCTTTCGAGCTCTTCGATGATGTCCTTTATAGGATTTAGAGAGTGATGACTGGGGGCATAATATTTTTTTTATTTTGTGCTTGTATGTGAAAATCTAACAACTTTGAAAATTTTGGATTGAAATGGTGTCCGTCTATAAGAGCCTCTATCTCGAATTGGATGGCCATGAGTACCTTGACAATTGATACCTAGAAGATTCAAAGAAGGTTTGATCTAACTGTTGTCTTTTTGAGTGAGTTCTTTCTCCTACTGTGAAACACGATCTTACCTAAGGATGTGAACGATAAAGGGTCACTACGGGTAATTCACATTGGATTTAGAATGATCTCTTGACTGCTTGATGTGCTTGTTACACAAGGTGTATTCAGGTCATCATGACATTTATGTTCTGATGCTTACACAAATTGCTATATCAAAATGGACATGATATTCAGGTCATCCTAGCATTTGTGCCTTGGTGCTTATATCTAATCCGACATTCTGAAAATAAAATCAATATTCATATGTCCATGGTTGCCTAACTAGTGGGTGTTGTATTGATTCTTGTGCATACAAATTGATATTCATATGTCTATGGTTTCATAACTAGTGGGCATTATATTGATTTATTCGGTTACCTAAAATTTCAATGATGACAACAAATTGACACATGATCAGTGACTAGGTCCTAGGTTTACATTTCATTCTGCATTTCATTTTGCACTTTGCATGATCTCACAAATTGCTTGAACACTTAAATGATTCTTCAAAACCAAAAATGCTAAACATGACTATAAGAGGTGAATCTTACACGAAGGTCCATCCAATGAAATAGCAAGTAGAATCCTTTTTCGGGATCAAAATCAAAATCTAAGATCATTCATATTATTAACTACTTGCATAATTGACCTTCAATCCTCACAGAAATCTAGAATTCAACTTAACTGATTATCTTACATCAAACTATCAAAATTTCAACTTGGTCAACTATGGTCAACTCATGGTTTAACCTAGTCAAACTTGGTCTACAGGACCTCTAAACAATGCAGAACGCGTTCTCAAACGTGAATAACCATTTCTCAAATCAATTAACATGCTTCTAAACTATAACACTGACTTTTCTTGTCAGATTTCAATTTTAATCCTGAAGGGGGTAGGTATTGCACATCATTCAAGTCTATAAATCAAAATCTAAAAATCAAATCTTTCCTTAGTAATCAAGACAACAACCACATCTAGTTGTTGATTCATCAAAAGTCCTCGTCGCTTGGGGCAAATCTTTCATTTCTTGGGGCATATCAGATTCATCGAGATCCATATCAATTTGGTATCCTAAATCTATCTTGTAAACTGTATTAGCTTTTCGTAACCATCAGTTCATTCATGTTATTTCCTTGGTTCTTCGTAAGTGATGGGTTCAGGATGTGATACCAATATGATTCATACAAGGACATTCAGGTCTGGAATCAGTCACTCACTCCTTCGCAATCATAAGGTTCAGAATTAGGTGTTTTTGGCACTTTTTCGTAATCATCGGTTCATTGCTGATATAGCTAGCATCATCTCGATTCTTGGTCATCTTGGACCTGGGTCGGAATCTTTTTCCAATCTTTCAATCGGTTTCTATCTCGGAATCGGTTCATCTTTCAAATCAATCTCAACATCTTTATCATACACAGACTATTCTTTGAACCACTACGCTTTGCATAGTGATTCAAAGAGGGGCAAAATGTAATACCCCAAAAATGGGCTATAGGTTCATTAACCTCCTACATCTTCAAATTAAAAAAATTGATACAAAAGTCCTAGCCTAAGGCACATCTTCACATCGAAATCCTAATTGATTTTATCTTAATTCTGCATTAGGGAATATTCCTAATTTATCTAATTATCTTTAATTAAATATTATTTGGCGATAAATCTTATTTATCCTAAAGTTGATTAATTGAATATGATGAATATTTAATTAATTAATTTAATTATGCCACTTAATTATTTAATTAGATTTAATTGTATTTATTCCTAATTAATATTGTTTTTATTTTGACAATAAATCAAAATTCCTACAAACAATCAATTGAATATTTATTTAATCGATTTAAAATCAAAGTTGTCAAATTTAATGATTTAATTGGAATAAAGTTTGATTTAATAATTGATTAACCCATAAATCAATTTTTTAATTCAAAATCAGTTAAGTGGAGAATAAATCACTTTATTTATTAAATTAATTCATATTAAATCATGCACAATCAAAAAAAGCAGGCAACTAGAAATTAATAATCAATTTTAAAATTGAAACTCAACATCTGATGATGAGTTGAAAAAAAACAAAAAAAAAACTAAAGCTCTATTTTGAGATAAAAATTGCTTTTGCATGATTTATGAATTAAATATTCTTAATTTCTTGTTAACTCAAAAATCAACCTAAGTTTATCAAGAGTGATTTATGGCTTTTCTCAATGCATCCTCAAGCCCTGGATTTCTATAAAATCAAGGCTCAGCTCTTCACAATCAAGACCTCAAAATTTGCATCAAATCTCTCAAGCTTTCAATCTCAACATCTCTCGAATTTGTACAATTACTCTAGCGAATTGACATCTGAAGAATCAAGCACTTGTGACAGGCGAATTTGTGAGATCATTCATAATTTTCATAGTTTTTGCATAGTTTTTCATATCATTTAGCATATCATTGTTAGATAATTTTACATATTAATTTTGTACATTCTAGATCAATTTCATACATTCTAGCTTAGATTCATACAGTTTTTCATCCTATTGCATCTAAAATACAAAAAAAAAATAGATTAATTAGCATTCATATTTCATTACTTTCATCATTTTAAATCCTTCATCTAGGTGTTGTATTGTCACTGATCTCGATTCCAATCTGTGAACATCATACTCGCACCTACTAGAAGGTAGTAAATCATCTGGTTAGAATGGTTTCAATTACTTGCAGATTTCAATTTTTGCTAACCTCTAATGTTTTACTGAAGTGTTGTGTCTATAGCTAGGTACAAAATTCACACACACACTTACCACTGTTCCATCTTCATTCATCTTATTTTTTAATATCCATTTTTTTCCTATTACATTCTTATCACTAGGCCTAGGGACCAATTCCCATGTGTCATTCTTAATTATATGATCTAGCTCTTCTTTCATTGCTTCATGTCAATCTAAATCATTATATGCATCTTCTTTCAACACTTAAAGGTTCAATATGTGATAGTAAGCATACCTCTTCATTTGATGTGAAACTCTTTTCTTTTGATCTTGTCATGAATTTTCTTCTCTGATCTCCAATTATTTCTTCCTTTGAATGATATCTAGATGTGAATTTAGGAAAATTAGGTGTGACTTTTTCATTTGCCTTTTGTGTTTCTTCTTCACTTGTTTCAGGGTCATTGAATAGAACATCTATGCTGTCAAATATTTATTCAACAACTACTTCACTACTGGTAGGTCTAGGTTCTTCTTCAATCATAGGTTCATAATCATGGTATCTCTCTTGAATCATAAACTTCTCATCAATCTTAACATGAGCACTTTCAATAATCTTCTTCAATCTCAGATTAAAAAATCTATAAGCTTTGCTTTTAGTAGAGTAACCAAGAAAAATACCTTCATCACTTCTAGCATCAAACTTGCCAATTGCTTCATCTCTCTTGATGTAACACTTGCTTCTAAAGATTCTGAAGTATTTTACTGTAAGTGCATTCCCAAACCATAGCTCATAAGGTGTTTTGTCTGTGCCTGGCCTTAATTGAATTCTATTGATAGTAGAGACTGCAATATTGACCACATCTCACCAATAGGTGTGTGTGACCTTTCCTTCAATCATGATGGTGTGCACTATGTCAAGAATGATCCTATTTCTTCTCTCTGCAATTCCATTCTGCTGAGGGGTTCTAGGGGCACTTAGCTATCTCTTTATCCCATGTTCTTTGTAGTACTCATAAAATCTGTTAGAGGTGAATTCTCCTCCTCTATCTGATCTCAGACATTTAATCTTCAATCCAAACTCATTTTCAACCTTATCTTTGAATATTTTGAACTTGTCAAATGCTTTTGATTTGTCCTCTAAGAAGGCAACCCACATCATTCTAGAATAATAATCAACAAAAAAATGAAATACCTTTCACCATAGTATGATCTTGTTTGAGTTGGTCCACATAGGTCTATATGTATCATATCCAACTTGTTCTTTGTCGAATTATGCTTGCTTCTGAATGAATTCCTTACATGCTTTCCCATCACACATTCCCTACATATTGCATCAATTAGTTTTACAATGCTAGGAAGATCTCATACTTCCTTTACATTGCTTATCTTTACTATATTATCAAAATTGATATGACATAGTCTTTTGTGCCATAACCAACTGTCATCTACTTTAGCAACAAAACAACTTGCTTCAGGATTAAGCTAGAAAACATTATCTTTAGTCTTTAAACCTAATGTAATCATTTCTCCTTCTTTGTTATTAATGATGCATTTGTTATCTTTGAACTCCAATAGGTATCCTTTGTTAAGCAACTATCCAACACTTAGTAGGTTATGCTACAAACAATCAACATAGAGGACATCATCAGTGTTGTTCTTTCCATCCAGGGTGATGGCTCCTCTACAAATGATAGGTTTAGGAGTGTTGTCTCTAAATCTAACCATGCCTCCTTTGTATCTATCCAAATGTATAAATCTATCTTTGTCTCTTGTCATGTGGTGTGAGAAACCACTATCAATGATCCAATCTGTCCTGATGTCAGCTTGTGAAATCGGTGCTAACTCTTTTGCATTCTTTTCTTCTTCAAGAGAAATGAATCCAATTTCATCCTCTGTTGATTCTTCATCAGATACTCCATCTCTGGCATAGTAACATTCATTTGTATACTTAGGCTTGTAGTTATTTTTGAACTTCTTAACTCTTGTAGAACACTTGGATGCAAAGTGACCAATCTTATTGCATGAAAAGCATTTGAATGGAAATTGACCTTCATATTTTCCTTTTCCTTTCTTTTCTCTTTTAGCAATCATAGCAATAAAATCATCTAGAGTTTCTCTTCATCATCCTCATCAAAATTACCAAAGGTGTTCAAGGATTTCTTACCATGTACTGAATCTTTGAATGCTTTTTAATTTTTAGGCTATGTCTTCAATATTGATATCTAAAAGGCCGAAAGATTCCTGATTAAAGTATCTCTTTTAAAGTCTATTGTGGACTGCATAGTTTCATCTAGGATGCATATTTTGATGTCATATTCTGGTGTCAAGGTAGTCATCAATTTATCCATTATGTCTTCTTCGGAGATTTCTCCACCATTGTTTCTAATTCTAGCAACTGCTTCATTAATCCTTTGATTGTAAGCTCTGGCATTCTCATCAAATAGCATCTCTAATGTATTGTATCTTTTCTTCCATGTCTTTCTGCATGCATTCTTGGCTTGAATATCTCCTTCAAACATGTCTTCCAAGTACTTCCATATCTTACAGGCTTTGTCCATTTTCTTGATCTCTAAAAACTCACTGTTAGATAGGGCGCTGATAAGGGCTTCTTTGGCAATAGCATTTGAAATGAACATCTCCTTTTTCTTCAAGGTTGCATCTTCTTTTGCAAGATCTACTAGTGAAGGAATCTCAACTTCTTTGGTAGCTGCTTTAAAAATCTCAAAGGAAATGCACTGCAAATGTGTCATCATTTTATTCTTTCAGTCTAGATAGTTCTATCCATCAAAATTAGGACTTTACTTTCTAAATAATTCCATCTGATCAACCTCAAGTTGTTAAACTTTCTCTTTGAGGCACTTGGTTCTAATACCAATTGTTAGGAGTAGTCCCAAGAGATAACTAAGAGGGAGGGGGGGGTGAATCAGTTATCTACAAGATTCAATTCTTTATTCAATTAAGTATATAATAACTTTAAGAATAAACACAATGAAAGAACACTTAACATAACACCAAAATTTTGGTTACGAGGAAACCCAAATAGGTAAAAACCTCAATTGGAATTGACACCCACTAAGAACTGCACTAGTGTATTATGATCCCTATTAGAAGATCTTACAACCCTGTTAGGAGTTTATCTTTATAATGCAATAATTACAGTGACCTAGTCAAGGGTCGGACCCTATTAGGAGTCTTTTACAATTAGCCCTATTATGGGTGAGGACGCATTGTCCGAGAGCACACTGCTCAAAGGGGTGAAGGTTGCAACCTTCTGTTTAACAAATATGCACTATATTTGGATCTTGGTGAACTACGTGTAGACCTGTTATCTTGATCAGTTCCAATGAATAGCATACACTCTCTACTATGTCACATAGATCTTCTACTGATGGCTCAACACTTCGCACTCTCTCCTTTGCGCTTATCTCTCAACTCTTGGCCATACTTAGCAATCACAAATGACTTCCTATAAATATCTTTCCTCTAAATGATATAATCAAGTTAGCCGATTAGAACCACCTTGAAATCATATTAGAGAAATAATAAAACTCTCCAATAACATCTCTATCAGCTCTACTAAGCATGCAACATGAATTGGGACCCGTCCAACTCAATATGAGTGAACACATTACTTCATACTGTCAGCTCCACCAAATTAACTGATACTTTCTCTTCATGTTGAATTATGTTATGCGCTCTTAACCAAACATCCTTAACTCTCTTCTTAACATAAATCCAAGTGTGCAGACTGAGATGATAGGTGCAGCTACTACAATCATATAAACACTATCGGCTCTTCCAGGTAGACTCAGGAAATTGTGACTATTAACTAGAAACTTCATAACTCAACCTTTACTGCATATCTGACTCTGCGTCCATGAACATAATATCATACATATGTCTACAAAAAAAATATAAACATGCAAGGCTCTACTGCAACTGTACTACAAATCATATACAGAAATGTTCCTAGGACCTGTCAGAAACACACACTGATATACACAACTGTACTACTATCTTTACTCAGAATCAACCTCTGCATCTATGATATCATGCTGATAACATATCTATGCAACATATGCTCAAATCTCTCTCCATCAGGCTTCCATGCATGTTGCTTACCATATGTTTTCATAAATGACAAACATACAGTCAACACTGACTTGCTGGCAAATCTCCAACAATATCTTCATCGCTAACCAAAATTGTAGCACTATACCCTATTATCCTGATTCTGGACTTGGTCATTTTCATGAATGTGACTCTAGTGGAAATCTTCTCAACATGCAATCACTCCAATCATAAGTTTTACCATAAATGACAACCCTCAAATGATCCCTAGTGCTCGAAAACATCACTTGCCAACAATATCTCCCTTTGGAATTGATGGAAACACTTAGAAAAATAACTAAGTGTCATAATACAACTCTCTTCTTTTATTTTTCTCTTTTCTACTTTTTTTGTTTCTTTTCTACATCTTTTCTTTATTGTTTCCTTCTCTTCATTTTACTCTCTCATATTTCTTTCTCTTCCTCATTTTTCCTTCTCTTCCTCTCCCTTTGACATTAATGGCAAAGGTACATTCAAAATTACAAAACTTAAGCACAAAAGATTTAGTGCTTACTCACCAAATTTAAGACATCTTAGAAAGAGATTTCCAAGGTCTTTACTTCCTCAGCCCATGAATTTATTAGAATCTCACTGACATGGATTAATCCATTCAATGCATATGATGTTGTCTCGGCTGCCATAAGCTCTTTAAGTGTAGACATAGTCATTGCGCCTTCAACCTTTACCATCTCCAAAAGATGTGACTCAAGCATTGTGAGCTTAGGGGTTAGTAGGCTTCTCAATAAGCCAAATCTATCTATAACTCTCCCTTTCTCTATTTCCAATACCCCTATCTTATCCAATAGCCTGGATGTCTCTTTGTTCATTTCTCCCACAATTTGTGAAGATGATTCACAACTGTCCACAAGACTGTCAAGGCTAGCCCTATCCTTGGCTATGATTTCCTCAATTTTCTTTATGTGTCTGTAAGGAATTATGAAGTAGATGTATATTTTCCTACCTTGTGCTACACAACTCTTGGCCTTAAGAGTGGTAGCCTTGAGAATATTTAAGTCCCATGAAATGGACTTACAAACTTCTCTCAGCTTCTTTTCCAAAAAGTTCTTCTCAGTCTTTTCCTCTGCAGTTTTTAGCAATGAATCAAAATGATTATCAAATCTATCCAACACTATACCAAGGTTCTTGGATTTATCCTTTTATTTGAAGATAACCCGTGAGGGGAGTAGCTTGTTCACTATTTCTATAGCCCTGACCATTACCTTAGCTCTTTTGTCACCTTTCTGAACTGATCTTTCCTTAGCTTTAGCAAAAGCCATAAATGATAGTCTCATCATCTCATCCTCATCCATGTTGTCCACATCAAAAATTACTAGTTTGGCCATACTTGCCAACAATAAGGAGGTGTCTAGACTAACCTTGACAACATTTTCTGATTTGACCTGTTCTACCTTCTTCAACTAACTTTCTTCCTCCTGTACTTTTTCTTCTTGTTTCTCTTCTTATTTCTCTTCCTCTATCTGCTCTTGATCTCCAACCTCCATCACACTATTCACATTATCCAAAAATGGATCATTAACATCCAACAAAGTGTCAAGGGTCACAAGCACACCAGTGACAAAGAAATTTGGTTGCATGCTATCTTGAACACTTTCATCCACTGCCTTGTAAGTTTCTCCTAAACCCAAAGATATAGGCTTAGAAGCCTTTGGAGGTGAGGCCTTCTTCGACATATCATACATTAGAACTTGGTCTAATGCCTTTTGGGTGGCCTCAATCACCTCATCATATTTCCTAGCTATGATTTTGACTAGTTTGGCCTTTGTCCTTAGTAGGGGTTTTAGTGCATTTATTATTCTTTCTCTTTCCTATATAGACACAACCGGTAGCATATATACAATTGTCTTTTTCCTTATATTCCCATCCTCCAAATGAGTTAACTGTTTCTTAATTTCCATTTTGTTGTATAGGTCTTTAGGAATGCTTCCTTCAATCTCCAATAAGTTCTTCTTAAAATTAAGCAAATTCTCAATGATAGTATCTTCAATGACTGCTTGGTCTTTAGAGTCATATCTCTCATAGTATCTATTTACTATTAATAGATTTCCATCTTTGATTACTCTCTTTTGTAGTGATTTAAGGTATGGTTTCCATAAGGTTTGTGGATCCTCAAATGCCTTTTCTTCCTTCTTCTTCCTCTTGACTTCTATCTCTTTTTCCTTAGGACTTTCTTGCTTACCTGTCCTTGTGGATCTCCTGGGAATAACTACAGGCACAACATCTTTTGTTTCTTCCTCTTGAGAGGCTGACAAATCAACAATATCAATAGTAGGAGATACTATCTTTTTTGTCTCCAAAGGAATAGGTGCATAGGTGGCAATGCTAGAAGATGCTTCCATCTTATTTCTTATATCTATCAACTACCTTTTTTTGATTCCCACCTTCGCAGTGATATCTTCAAAAATATTGCTTACTTTCCTTTTCCTTGTTACCTTCTCTTTCTCTTCTCTGACTTTCTCATACTTCTCCCTATATGTTCCCCATCTTTCTTGGGTAGGGTCTTTTTCCACTGCCAGTACATGCTCCACTTGCATAGTGAGGATTTTAGCACTTACCTCGTATCCCATAGGATAGCACCACTTATTTCTTGGCTCAACTGCATCAAAGAAGACACAATTAGTTTCAACCATGAAACATATAGTGTCCTCATATTTTTCCAGTAAATTATCTAGTATTTTGTACCTCTCTTTCATCTACCTCTGCAATATCTTAATCATGCCAAACAATTCTCCATCTACCTAGTCCTTGTTTTGTCTTCTATAGTACTCTAAGATCTAAAGTCTAGTGGGTTCATTATCTTTCCATGCTCTAGGACGCATGCCAAGAAACTTGTGAATGATATAAATGTACACATGAACTAGCAATGATCCAAACCTAAATGCCTTAGATTTGTCCTTCTTTATAGCTTTCACATTATCAATAAAATGTTGAGCTAGGATTTCATAGAGATTATACTTCTTGTTTTCCTTCACCATTCTATATGCTATCATGATAACCCCAGTAGATATAGAATTAGTTCTGCTACTATAAAACAAATTGTAGCCTAGCAACATTGCTACCAATCTAACATCCTGCATATAAATATCATTAACTATCATTTCCCTCTTATCCCACTTTGAATGTGTTAGAGTTTCTTCTAGATTCCTTAGGTTCTTTTATGGTATAGGCAAGGCTCCTTCATTGTCATGGCTTGTGATCTCATGTATCAACTATGCACATATTTTCATAGGTTGTTCACCAATCCATAAAACTAGTCATGAACTATGCTAAGAATGATCTTAAACCATTCAACTTTTGTGAACTTTGTGAGTAGGGTTAAATTAAGGATTGATTGATCTTTTAGGTACTTAAATTCCTCTATCATGGATCCATCAACTTCTACCATACTATCCAATTCACTGTAGATGTTAACCTCACCAATGATTTCATACTTGCAGTGTATGTATTCCCTAATGTCTTCTACGTGCAACACGCCTATGGGGGTTTGTGAAAATGCTCCTTCTGGATCATCCTCACAGGATTTGAATGGATGCCTCTTGAACTTATACCTAGGTTTGTCTACAACATCATAAACTACTAGTGCATCCATGACTTCTTTAAGAGATTAGATCTAAATACCTTAAACACACCTAAATTTGATGATTTGCTTCACGCAATCACGTAATCACTTTGCCAGATGACTGATAATATTCTCTACTTTGTTCTCCTTAAGCGTTGATTAACAAATGATGTATATTTGAGGTCTTTTAAGTCCTTTTATCCATTACAAATTGAGTATGTGTATTAAACACAAGTAGCTCAACTTTGCATGACATCCAATCGATACAAAACTCATGAACACAGAAGATGAATCTCCAAGTGTTGCGCTCTCATCCACAGACTTCTCAATGTCTATACACATCATACCTAAGCTCACATGAGCTTACTCTACATATGCAGGGGCTAGATAATTTTTGTTCATTGCATCCAATGCTCTCCATAAGGCCATGCGGCCTTCTAGGTTGATGCCTCAAAGAACTCATCATGCGAAGATACAGTATTATCAACTGTCTCTCCTTGAACCACTACTTTGTTTGAAACTTTCACCTTCCATATCTGATCATCCTCCTTGCTCTCTGATTTCTTGAAATGATTCCCAAATTCATCCATGTACTCATTAATACCCTTACCACTATCACAAACATTTTTCCTTATAACCATAGGAGGTGGTCCTCTTGGTTCACTAGATCTTCTTGGTCCTCTTTTGTTGTCTTCTCCATTATATTTGCAAAACTTCACAATGTGACCTAGATTGTTACATTTGTAACAAGTAGGTGGTCTCCTTCTATCTTGATTAGTCTGCAACTTACAATACCTTGATGTATGTCCAAAGTTATTACATTTTTGACATGTAATCTTGACTATTGATTCTTCTCTAACATAGTCATGCTTAAACCTAGACTGATCGGGTTTTCTACAATCTTCTTTATTGTGTCCATATTCATAGATTAAAATAGTAACTTGTAAAGGGCTTAGAGTTACCTTCACTTCTGCAATCTCTTTTCATGTGTCCAACTTTGTTGCATCCAAAACATCTACCTCTGAAAGGTCTGAACTGTTCTCTAGGTTCTTTATGAGTAGGTCTCTCTTCAGGAGTAGGTCTCTCTTCAGTCTTTGCTTCATTTGATTCTTCTTGATTTTTTGAAATTTCTTCTTCATTGAATCCAACTCCAGTCATATCTCCTTTAGGCTTTTGTCTTGCTCTTTGTTCATCAATCTTATCACTGTTCATGTGCCACTTCTCAATGTGTAATTTGGCTTGAGTGAGTTCACCTTTAATGATATGATTATATTTTTCCAATTCCTGATATTTATCTTTGTATTGGTCAAGTTCATTCTTCATTTGAATTATCTACATATAAGATTCTTTTAGTGATTCTTCAACTTTGTTTCTTTTATCCTTTTCATGCTAAATTTCTTTAATCATCAAAATATTGATTTGTTCTTTTTCTTGCTCCAGCTTCTTCACTTTGTCTGATGTATCACTGTCTGAATCTTCTTTGATCTTCTCCATAAGGTCTTGTCTCTAACTTTTTGCAATCTCAAGTTGTTCTCTTAGTTTCCTAATGAAACCATTTTCTCTTCTTAATTTGAATTTTAATTCGTCTTTCTCAGCCTTCATTTTATCTAGATCTTCAAGTGCAGCTTCAAAGTTCTCTTGTAAATCTCCTGAATCCATTATGATCTCCCTTAAGCTGTTAGGATTTCTCTCCAAGGGCCAATAGCTCTGATACCAATTGTTAGGATTAGGTAATACTAAGAGGGGGGTGAATCAGTATTACAGAGCTTTGATTTCAAATTTAAACAATTATAAACAATCCAAAGTAATGCAGAAATGAAAAGAACATATAAGCATAATACATTACTCATGACACCATGATTTGTTCTCGAGGAAACCCTGGCCAAGGGAAAACCCCGGTGGGGATGGTACCCACAAATATGTACTAAAATATAATATCCCTGTTAGGAGATCTAGCCCTGTTAGGAGTTGATTGTTACATAGTACATTTCCTTGTTAGAGGAATACAAAACCTTGTTAGGGGTATACAAAACACCTGGTTAAAGGTGGTGAGCACACTTTCTCTTATAATAAAAAATTGTCTCAAAAGAGTTCTCCAAAATGTGAACAATACAAGCACTTATCTTGCTTAGATAGTTCCAGTTATAGCTCGGCCTCTTACTAATCTCACATCTGATCTCTACTCTCATATTCAAAATCTTTATTCATCATCATAACATAACCATACATTTCTTTCACAAAAGCATTCTATACTTATACAAAATCAGCCTTCAAGTCAGCTTCACAAATACCATATAAAACATAATAATAACTTATGCAAATGATAATTATGGAGTCGGCGATCTTATATTACCAAAGATTTATCAATATACTCTATTCACCTATCTTAGCATGTTACCATCTCCACTATACTCTCCTTGATCTTTGCAACTGTTCATATACTCTATTATAGTATTTTACTGTCTTCTCATACCTTCCAAACATTGTATCTCACAGATCTACTAGCCAAAACTCATGCGCTCTTAACTAAAGCATGTATACATCCCAAAATACCTTCAATTAACTTCGCAAGTCCTAATACCTCATATATCTTCATCGCTGACCAAAACTGTAGCACTATACCCTATTATCCTAATTTTGGACTTAGTCATTTTCATGACTCTGACTCCAGTGGCAATCTTCTCAATATGCAATCCCTCCAATCATAAGTGTTTCCATAAATGACAACCCTCAAGTTATCCCTATTGATCCAAAACATCACTTGCCAACAGATTTATGTTTTTATTCATTATATTGATGAATTTATGATATTATTGTAATGGATTAACTTGAAAGTCTCAATTTGATAAGTTTGGGTTTATGATGATTTCCATTATGTGCTTTGCATGCAATCAGATATGGGTATGTTATCTTATTATGTGTTGGAATGGGTTTGATTTTGAATTTTGTATGGTAATTAATTGTCGTATGTCCTTAAGTGAGTGTATGCTTAAGTGATAATAGATTGGTAGGAATTATGGAGTCTTGAATGTCCTTTCTCTTGACATGGTTTAATGGAGATCATAGAAGAAGCAGTTCTAGAAAGTGTAAAATGAAAATGGTCTTGGTTATGAGGTTTGCATTTTATGAATAATGAGGATTATATGTATGGTTTTATATGTATCAATGGTACAAATGAAAAACTCCTATCATGGCACATGATTAGTATATAGGATTCAAGTGGATCCACACTCTTGGTTGTAGACCAATAGAGTGTATGTCGTGGGTAATACTAGCACTGTGTCATGAAATATGGATGTAAGTGTGATGTTGAGAATGTTTTAATGTGGCTTGGTGACTTCTTGTGGAGGGATTATATGGATTTATGCATTTTCTAATGGTATAATTAGGTTTCTTGATGTACTTATATCAAATTATTTTCATTTTGTATTCATTTCTAATCTTGGGTGTTTGTATGCCTTTGCACCCACTTTCTTGAGATGTGTTCTTGATAATTTATGATATGCATGCCTTGTGAATATATTTTTATTGACTTATCGTGTGTATTATAAGCCTTATTTCATGTTTTGTTGTGTGTTTTCTTAGGCCATATGGTTATTTCAATGAGCATGGTGGGGAGGGCACAAGGGTTCCTCATGGTCAGGTGGCCTAGCCAATCACCAGTGGAGACTGGTGTACAAGTGACGAGTAGTCCTAGATTCATACTATAACCCTGTCTCTATCTTATGAAATCTTAATTATGCATTCATACTCTTATGATGCAATCTTGATGTATTTATACTCTTTGTAATGGTCCTTTATTTTCTCGTAATGGATAAAAGATGTATTAATGGCATAGTTGTAAATGGGAGTTTTATACTTTGTAATGGAATTAGTTATGATATTTATGATAGGTTAGATAAATTATATGATGTGGTTAATAAATTGGCTTAATTTCATTCTTAAAAACCTTGTTTTGGAGGCTAAGAATCTAGATCAGCGTCTATCCCTACACACTAGCATCTCTACCTCTTTGGACTGTGATTGTCTAGTGACACAAAAAATCTAACTCTGGATCAATGTTTATGCTAATTTTTATTTAAGCTCTTTTTTGTCTCTACATTAGCATTTAATATTTTCAGTGTCTCCACTTGCTCAACTAACATCTCCACCTAGTTCTAAAATGAGGTAGGTTTGAGATAATGTGGCTCCTTGCTAGTTATTTTGAGCCTTTCTCCTTGACATTTCTAGGTTAAGAACATTATGTATAGGAAATTAATTTAATGGTAACAGTGTTTTAAATGTATTATAAATATATCATTTTTTATTAGCATCTTGTAGCTTGTTCCTATCATGAAAACCTTGGAGTATTAGTAGCTATCACCTATATTTACCTTATTAAAAATTATGATTGACATTGTAATATGTATAGATAGGTTATTTTATATTGTATGCTATGAGTTTTAATTTATTTTTATTTTTTTTTTGTCTCTAAGAGCATTTTTTATCTCTCATTCTGAGGCTTCCTTGGTGAGGAATTACAAGTAGCATCTTATTGTTGGCATTTGATGTAGGTGATATGTATTTTAGTCACACAATTATATTGTGGTGTTTACATTGTTGGTAACATGATCTGTTGATGATGAGAGATCAAATTTATCGATGGTGTTGAAGGATCAAACTAGAAAATCAACTAAGTGTTCAGCGAATCGGTAAGAAGATAGTATGTAAGGTACAAGAGATTAGATCTAGAGTTGGAGATCGATTTATGGTGTATTATCATATATAAATCATCTATAGATGCATATTTGACTACATCTATGATCACATTAGTTAGTTTGAATAATTTAGAAAGTTATTAAGGATTGAAGTGGCACTAGTAGTAAGAACAGAGAACAGACAAAGTGAGTTTGAATAGATCAATCAACTAGTCATTTTTTAGTTAATAAATATTTTATAACATGACTTAATTAATATTGTGTTGACTTTTTGGGGTTGATCAATGCATTTTGGGGTGATCAATTTTGAATTTTATTTCGATGGGAAAAACATTTTTTGACACAAGGCCAACTTGGAAAAGTTTTTGTATAAGAAGGATGAAATTGAGTTTTAAGGTAATGATGTGCTGATTTGATAGGAGGTTTTGATCGTGCGAAGCTAAAGGAAGAACTTGTTGATGCCTAGGTGGTGTTGTGATTAGAACTGAAGTGGATATGTCAAATATGAAGTGTTATTATCAGATTAGTTTATTCTTGAGTCTATCTCAAGGAAAGCCCTAACAGGTTTGTAGGTAAAATCCTTTTACAAGGTCACTTCTAACAAAGTGAGCAAGATCTTTAACATGAAATGAATCATAAATCCTCTAACAAGCTGAACTCTTAGAAGGATTTTTAAATAGCTTGATAGGGTAGTCTTTAACAGGACTTTTGTAGCTTCTAACAAGACTAAGTACTCTTAACCTGACATAACCTCAAAAAGGTTTTTGTAATTCCTCCTAATAGGGAAGATTTCATTAGTGGACTAGTGAAATTCTTGGGAATCATCCCCACATGTGGTTTTCTCCCTCTAACAGGGGTTTCCATGGAAAAAAATATTGTGTCTTATGTTCAATGTGTGAATGGTTTACTTGTTATTCTTCTATGTTATATTATCTTTTGCATGTTGGTTGTTGTGGAAGATTATTGTTAAAAGTTTTAGGTTTGTGGATGCACTGATTCACCCCCCTCTCAATACCTCATAATTCTAACAATTGGTATCAGAGAATAGGTTCCCTTAAGAAAGGACTAACATCTTGGGTAGGATATTTAAGGAAAGTATGGAGGGTGTAAGATATAAGAGGCAACTTGATGAAGTTGAAAGGATAATCAAAGAACTAAAAGATTAATTTAAGCAATCTTTGGCCATGCAACAAGAGCTTTTTGAACAATTGAATGAGAGTCAAGACTACATTGAGAAATTGTTTGAACAAAGTGGATCTGAGGAATTTGAAGCAGCCCTAGAATCCATGTCTATGGAGAATGACAAATTACACAAAGACAAGAAAAATATTAAGAGAGAGAATGAAGTCCAATCAATCAGAATGTGTGAAGAGTTGGAAGTGAAGAAAATTGAAGAGAATGCAAGGAAAATTTTAGAAGATGCCCTAAATGGAAAGGATGGAGCACTAAAAGTTGTAGAGGATGAACTTTTCAAGAGAAGACAAGAGGCTGGTGCATTGCATGAGCATCTACATGATACAAATGAGGAAAATGGAAAATCCCTAAGGGAGAATAAGAATCTGAGAAATGAGAATGAGAAATTAAAAAGACAACTAAAGAATGCAAATGATTTGCTGAAGAAATTCAATGAAAGCACTACAAAACTTGATGAGAAAATTAAAAATTGTTAGAAAATTAATCTTTCCTTGGTTTTTTTTATTCAATTTAGGATAAACCAAGGTATCTTACATTTAATTAGGATATTCCTATGGAATCCTTACATGTTTTTTGTCCTTTGGTCCAGGTGGGAGGACATGTAATTTCTTGTATTTCCTTCATTAAGGAAATTAGTTTATCCTCCTTAAGAGGATGTTGACACTTTTCACACACCTATTAGAATGTTGGCATTCATAGATTGGGGAGTTACTTAGTAACTCCACTCCTCATCTCTATTTAAGAGATGCTCTCCTCATTCATTTCTACCTAATGATGTTATTGTAAATGACTCTCTCTCTCTCTCTCTCTCTCTCTCTCTATTTCCTCATTCATAATTTCACAAGAGGTTTTTCATTTCTTTTCCCCTTTCAAAACTTCTTGTCTCCTTATCCTGGCTCTTTGGGTGCTTGATCCAAGTTTATGCTATTTATGGTAACACTTCATTTCATCATATTACTCTCTTGGATTATTGTTATTTCCTTTCTCTTTTATTTTTCCTTTCATGGTACTAGAGTAGGTTACTAATCCTTGTTTGAGTGAAAGTTGTTCAAGGTTACCATTCTGTGGAGCACACCTTGTTTTGGAGACAATTTTTGAAGAGAGAAGCTTGAATTAATTTACTTAACTCATTTGTGTTTGTAGGAGTTTAAGTATATCTATTTTTCATTTCTAACCTTCTTTGGAAGGCTTGCCGCCAGAGAGTTTTCTTCTTTCTCATTCTTTTGAAAAAAACTTAACCTCAGTCGGATGACCGCAAGATTACATTTTTTTTCTTATCTTTCATTTCTCGCAAGTTTCATAGTAATCTGTATTTGATTTACAAGCATATTCTAATTAGATTGTGGTTTTTAATCTATATATCTATTATATATTTAGTTCTCACAATTTGTATCTATTAGTTTCTTGCATGCTTACCTTAATATGTAATTTGTATATTTCTCACAAGTTTTAATATTTGTTGTTTTTTAGTGTTCTCTAGAATATTCTTTAACAAACCTTTTTAAAATATTCCCATTCTATTAATCACTCTGTTATCTATTATTGGATGACATTGTTTGTAATATTAATATAAAACAATAAATATAAATCTAGGTATTTTTGTTTGGGTGCGACCTCCAATTCACCCACGACCTCCTCTATTCTCGTCGTTGTTTGTAGTGCTTCTTGTTCAAAGGAACTCCCTCCTAATTCAACGTATCTCCATTTTCCTCATCGCCATCCAAAACATTGTCTCGCCCATCTCTAAGTATTATCTAAGTTTGGAAATTTATCACAAACCAAGTTTGAATCACTACATATGATTCTATGTTCGTTGTCCTATTCACACAAACATTTTCCTCGCCTCGCTCCATTCTCAGCGTTAAAGTGCAGATCATTATATTCAATGTTACTCTGTCCATACATTTATCTTCACTGCTAAACCAAAAAAATTGAAACTCTACTTATAATCATATGATGTAAAAAATATGTTGCAAACTTTGTAAAAAACTGCCCTTCTCAAACTACGCTCAATCATTTTAGTTTGAACATTTTTTTAATAACTTTGACTTTTAGAAAAAAATAGTTTACTAAACTTTTTAAGTAGTTTTTATAAAAGGTTTTTTATAGTTTACAAAAATTGTTTCTAATATTTTTATATGTTTTTTAAATAACTTTTATATAGTTTTAATAAGTTCTAATAATATAAGAGTTTTAATTTTTATTTAATATTTTAAAATTCAACTGTGTTTCAAGTTTTAACAAAAAGTTTAATTTTTTCAAAAAATGTTTATTTAAACAATTCCAACATTTATTAACATTGTGTTAAACTCTATTTTATCATTTTTTGGCATTAATTTATCATTGTTTTACATCTGTTATTATTTAATCATAAAGTTTATCATTATTATTTTTTACGTTATTCTGCAATTATGTCTACTCTTATAACTGAGATTAAGCTGAACAATTCTAATTATCATGCTTGGAAAACTCACATTTCATTCATTTTATGTTTTAAACATATGTTAGATGTAGCTACTAGTGCATCTTCTATTCCTCCCGCCATTGCTACTCAAGCAGAAAAGACACTTGGAATGCCAAAAATGAGGAAGCATTTGGCCTCATTGGTATTTCCTTGAGTCCAAAATTATATGTTTTGATTGCTAACTGCACTGAATTACATGCAACATGGGATATTTTGAGACATTCTTATGATAGTCCAAATGAATCATGAAAGATTCAATTCCAAGATCAATTGGAGGAACTCAAGTATACCGATTTAAAAACTATGGATGAGTTTTTGTCAAAGTTTGATTCCATTAAAAGTCAGTTAAATGTTTTAGGAGTTGCTATTGCTGATATTTGTTTAATTCATATTATTTTAAAGAAATGTCTTCCTAAGTGATTTCAACAATTTATTACTAATGTGCATTCTCAACTTGTTATTCCTAGTTTAGCTACTCAATTAACCTATATCATTTTTCAAAATTTATTATGTCAAGAGGAAGCTAAGTTGATTCAATTTGGTATACTTAAATCTAATGAACGTTCTTTTATGTCTAAAAATCAAAATCAAAATCATTTTAGATCAAATAACAATCATAATAATTCTAATAATCATTTTAGATCAAATAATAATCATCATAATAATCATAATTCTAGATCCTACATTAAAATAATAATAATAATAATAATAATAATCAAAATAATAGTCCTAATAAAAAACCCCATTGCACCTATTGTGAGAAAGATGGTCATTTGACTAATAATTGTTTTAAAAAGAAAAATGATAAGAAGCCTACGAATCAAAATAATCAAAAGTCTCATTATAAGAAGAGTAATGGTAATCAATCTTGTCATGCTTTTATAGTTAGTTATATTATTTCTAACCCTTTAGAGTGGATTATTGATAGTGGTGCATTTCAACATGTTACATCTCATAGATAAGGTTTTGATTCATTACAACCTCATACTTCAAATATTCCTATTCAATTAGCTAATAATCATAGTTGCAAAGTTGAAGGTTTTGGTGATGTTTCTATTCCTAATGGAAAATTGCATGATGATCTTTATGTTCCTAAATTGAAAACCAATCTTCTTTCAGTTGCTAAGTTATTCCAAGATTATAAGGTTGAATTTTATAAGGACACATTCTATATTATTGATCCTAAAACTAACCAAGTTGTGTCTAATGCCAAAATGAATCATGATAATTTATTTAAATTTTATGAGTTTTCCACTTCTAGGTACTTATTACATGCTAATGTTGCCTTAATATATGGCATGAAGGCTTGGCCATTTGAATTATGATTATATCTCTTTGATGCAAAAATAAAATATGGTTGATTGATTGCCTAATATTATTCCATCCAAAACTATATGCACTGGTTTCATGAGTGGTGAGATCCATAGGGAACACTTTCCACATGGTCAATCTTGGAGAGCACATCATAAGTTGTACCTCATTCATAGTGACCTTTTGGGACCCATGGAGAATAAATCCATACAATGTTTTAGGTATGCTCTTACTTTTGTTGACGATTTTTCAAGAAGAATTTGGATGTATTTTTTTCATAGTAAGGATCAAGTTCTTGAAATATTTATTGGATTTCATATGTTTCTTGAAAGGCAGTCCGGTTTGAAGGTTAAAATTCTCAGAACTGACAACGTGAAAGAATATGTTAATAATTATTTTCATTCATACTTGAAATATTTTGGTATAAAACATTCATATAGCTTACCATTCCTTATACACCACAACAAAATGGTGTGGTGGAAAAGAAGCATAGAACTATTATTGAAATGGCTAGATGTTTATTAAATGCTAAAAATATGGATTATAAGTTTTAGGTTGAATCCATGGCTTGTGCTAATTATCTTATTAATAGGACTCCTACTAAATATTTAAAGGATAAAACTCTCAAAGAATCTTGGTCCAGTAGGAAGCCCAATTTTACAAATTTAATAATTTTTGGTTCAATTTTATGTTCACACACCTAAAAAAAAGAGGCACAAATCAGATGCTAAATATTATCCTTATATATTTGTTAGGTGTGATGAAAAAACTAAAGGATATAGAGTTTATAATTCTCTTACTAGAAAATTTGAAGTGGCAAGAGATGTTTGTATTGTAGAAAATAGAGTACATACTTGTTCTAATGTGTGAGATGTTGAATTGAGTGGAAGTAAAGTTTTAGTTGTGGAGGACCACCTGTTATATTGTGGTGATTGAACAGGGAAGTACTGTACACTTTTCTCCCCATCCTCACTGGGGTTCGGGGATTTAATACTACTTGATAGGAAACTTGCATACAACAATATGACATTTCCACATAACCCATTATAGATCTGATGCAAATAAACATTTATAAATCCACATGAAAGAGAATAGACAACATACCCATAAAAATATGACAGAAGATATATCCTGGGAAACCCTCATGAGGGAAAAAACCTAGCCTCCAAAAGCATCCAACACCATGTATTATCTAGAAAAACACCATTGCAATACAACCATGGAAGCCTTCAAAGTCGTAGCCACCACCAAGCAATCCATATGAACAATAATGAATCCACACATCCTATGCCATGTTTCCAACCTTCACAAATGCTACCTTTGGCTAACCTGTTTCCACATGTCTTACCTCAACAACTACTCTTGTGGTTTCTTTTATAGAAACCAGCTCCTACAAAACCACCAAGTGGTTTATTCGGTTATTTTTGGCTTGACATGTTGTAAGTGATTCTAACTCTAAAGCGAAAAAATAAGCTTGTATAAAATAGCTTAGGGTTAGGGATCTCATTATGAAGTATGTTTTTAGTAGCTTCTTGTGGCAGTATTGAGATGTAAGGGATTGCAGATTGTAATCAGGTTGTAATCACTGGATAATAATAATATTGGACTCATTGTTGGTGGATGTAAACCAGGGATTGGGTGAACCACATTAAATCTTTGTGTCTTTTGTTCTCTTCTGTGTGGTTTATTATTTTTTGATATTGGTTATATTTGCATGTAATTGTTATTTATATCTTGTTAATCCTAACACCAACCTGCTTCTCTAAACCCTACTCGTAATGAATATATTTCTATTCCTTCTAGTAATAATGATGATGACAATAATATCTCTACTCCTCCCATTGATGATTTAGTTACTTCTAAGAGAAATCCTAAATGGTTTAAAGATTTACTTTATGAAAGTAATGATTATACAACTAGAATGGGTGGACTTAAACCTATGAGAATTAATTATTCCAATTATGATTTGATGTCTTCTTATGAATTCTAATGATCCTGAATCTTTTGAACAAGCTAAAATTCAACCTCATTGGCATAAAGCTATGCAAGAGGAATATGACACTTTAATTTCTAATCACACTTGGGATTTAGCTCCTTTGCCTCATGGTAAAAATTTGGTTTCATGCAAATGTCTATATAAAACTAAATTGAATTCCAATAATGAAATTAGTAAGTTTAAATTTGGGCTAGTAGCAAGATATTTTTCTCAAATTGAAGGATTAGATTATAATGAGATCTTTGATCCTATTGCAAAAATGACTACCATTAAACTATTTCTTTCTTTGGCTTTTAAAATGAATTGACCTATTCACCAAATGGATGATAAAAGTGATTTTTTAAATTGTTATTTGCATGAAGAAATCTATGTCTCAACCTCCTGGTTTTGTTAAAGAAGGTAATGAACCCTTAGTTTGTAAATTCAAAAAATATATTTATGGTCTAAAGTAATCTCCTAGAGAATGGTACTCCAAGATTAACAAGATTTTGTTAGAAGAAAAAATTATCCTAATATCTATATTAAACATAATCAAGATGATATTGTCATTATTATTCTCTATGTGGATGATTTGATTCTTACTTAAAGTTCAAATTCTTTAATTTCTGATATTAAGTTTCAACATAATAAAAAATTTCAAATGAATGTTTTAGGAATTTTACATTATTTCTTATCAATGAAAATTTGGCAAACCCCTAAGGGTATTTTTCTCTCTCAAAGTAAATATGCTAAACATCCTCTAGAAACGTTTAAGATGAATGGTGCTACTTATGTTTCAATTCCATATGAGTTAGGAACTAAGTTGATGGTATATATGAAAACTCTATTTGTGGACGCTACAATTTATAGACAACTAGTAGGAAGTTTGAATTATCTAACTCTCACTAGACCTAATATAGCTTTTAGTGTTGGTTTAGTTTCAAGATTTATGTCCAAATCTCAACAAACTCACTTTAAAGTTGCTAAAAGATTATTATGATATATTAAAGACACTATTAATTTAGGTTTATTTTATGATGCAAATGCTGATTTTTCATTAAAAGGATTTATTGATTTAGATCTAGGTGGAGATCATCATGATGAGAAATTTACTTGTGGTTATTGTTTCTTTGTTGGTTCACGTTCTATTTCTTGGAAAATAAAAAAAGAACATTATTTTTCTCTATGTTCCACCAAAGATGAATATAAATGATGTACTAATGTCTCTAAATAATATTTATGGATTATAAGATTACTTGAATATTTGGGTATACCTCAATAAGAGCCTACACTTTTGTATTGTGACAACCAAAGTACCATTTCCTTGGAAAAGAATCCTATTTTTTATGCAAGGACAAAGAACATTGCACTCCAAGATCACTTCATTAGAGAAAAAGTTGAAGGCAAGCAAGTGGCACTCCTATATTGCATGGGGGAAGATCAAGTAGATGATAGTTTGACAAAGCCTCTTTCTAAAGAGAAATTTTAATTTCATTATAAAATTTTTGGATTGATACCCATTCATGTAAACTCCCCAAGTAAATATTAAGGGGGTGTTACAAAATTAATCTTTCCTTGGTTGTATTTATTTAATTTAGGATAAACCAAGGTATCCTTCATTTAATTAGGAGATTCATATGGAATCCCTATAGGTTTTTTTCCCTCTAGTCCAAGTGGGAGGACATGTCATTTTTTTTATTTCCTTTATTAATAAAATTAGTTTATCCTCCTTAAGAGGATGTTGACACTTTTCACACACCTATTATAAATGTTGGCATTCATAGATTAGGGAGTTACTTAGTAGATCCACTCCTCATCTCTATTTAAGAGATGCTCTCCTCTCTCATTTCTACTTAATAATGTTATTATAAATGATCTCTCTCTCTCTCTCTCTCTCTCTGTTACCTCATTCATAATTTCACAAGGGGTTTTTATTTTCTTTTCCTCTTTCAAAACATGTTGTCTAATTATCTTGGCTCTTTGGGTGCTTGCTCAAAGTTTATGCTATTCTCATGATAACACTTTCTTTCATCATCTTACTCTCCTAGATTATTGTTATTTCTGTGCTCTTTTAGTTTTCCTTTTAGAAATAAAAGAAGAAGAAGAAAAGAGACCATAGGCCTAGGTTTTACTAGTCAATCTACTTTTGAAGCTGGTGAATCTTCTGGAACAAAAGAGATCAAGTAAGAAAGAAATTCTCTATTGATGGTAACTCAAAGAAATTTTGGTAAGAAATCTTACAAGCCTTTATGTTTCAATTTTCATAAAGTGGTTCATATTGTAAATATGTGTAAAAATAGATCTGCAAATAGGACTAACACATTTGATAGATATTGCTACAACTACAATAAGTATGGACATAGTGCTCATGATTTTAGATCTAGATCTAGTAGTATATCTAGTAGATTTGATGGTCACTATTAAAATTGAAACAAATATGGTCACAAAGATGAAAAGTGTAGGTCAAGAGTGAACAATCAATGACCACCTATGAATAGGGGAAGACCTTACCAAAGGGAGAGGAAATTAGATGTCACATGCTCAATATGTAGTAACTATGGAAACATGGCTGTGAATTATAGAATGAGGACTGTAAGAGGTAATGTTGGACCATGGAGATCAACTGGTATGGAAATTTCCATTGTCACAAGATTGGACATCTAGCAAGGAACTGTAGGTTAATGAACCAATCACTAAACTAGTCAACCAATCAGAAAGGAAAGAATATTTTGAATGTAAGAGACCAGGAAAGAGATGAACAATACTTTGAAGAAGAAGGAAGATAGTAAGTCATTGGAGGAATCTACATCTCCATTGAGTATGGAGAATTCTTCATCAAACTAAGCCTTTATGTGGCTTAGAGGGAGAAAGCATTGTTGAATCCATCTTCGGACCCCCTATAGGTGTACAGTAACATCTATCATAATTTTAAGATGAAATAAAGTCTTTTGAAGTATATTGTGAAGTTTTGATAGATTACATGATGTCTTGATCATCAGTAGTGATCTTTTGGGTCAATTGGTGAAAAGATATGTTCTATCAGTAAATGCATTTATTCTGCATGCAAAGGAAGATAAAAAGGTTATTTGGATTTGATTTTCACCTTGCACATTTTGAAAGTTGTTGTTGAGTGAAAGAAGCTTTGTTTGAGCCATTTGTAGAGATCCAAGAATAAGAAGAAATCATTGTGGTGATCTGAAAGAGAAAATTGAGCAGTTTTTTCATGCTCTTCGATAAGAACACTAGTTGTGAATAGTTTGAGGTATTTATATGTTATCCACACTTGTGTCTAGAAATTTGAGATGGATACTCCTAAGTTGATAGACGTAACTGAAAGACCTAGACCAAAATTTAGAATACATATATTAAAATTAACAGAAAATGACCTAGCGGGTGCCATAAATAGTGTGCCCTATGGTGTTCCTCACATTGAGGATATTAGAGAAATTATTCACTACAAATTAGAAGATCTAGGATCAGGGATAATCTATGAACAATAAAATAAATTATGTGATGATAACTTAATATTGAAAGATGAACATAAACACATATCAGATAAAGGTTTTCATCACATGGTCAACTATCTTGATGAATTTGAAGAGGATTAGATCATATATGTTTTAAAAAGAATCCATGATTAGTTCATGTGGCTAGACTGACCACAAAGGATTATAAAAGAGGCAATTCATACTGTAACCAGTTTATGTTCAACCAATGAAGTACTTGTTCTTTGCACTATACCCAAAGAAGAAGTAATCAGTTTGACTAAATCTAAGTGGGATGGTCATGTGATGACTCTGAATGACATTACAGATGAAGAGGTTAAATATTCATCTATAGTCATAGGTTACAAGGTCTACCATTCTAGTCAGTTGAATAGCATACTCGGTGGTACTATTCATACAACATACAAGATGATCAATCAAAATGTTGTCTATGATATAGTTGAAGTGATGAGAGAGAAGCTAATGATTAATATGGAAAAGATAAAAAAGGATAAGAGATAGGAATTCAAATCTTGACAGGTGATTATGTTTTTATTTTTCTATTCCCAAAACATGTTCCCCAGTATTGGTGATATTGCATACACTATAGGTACTCTATCCTTTATTTAGATAAATAACATCATCAGAACCTGAGGAAGTGATTTCCCTAGAAATGTTTTAGGACATTTTAAGGA
Organism: Chamaecyparis obtusa; assembly: GCA_027943335.1. Lineage (NCBI taxonomy): Eukaryota > Viridiplantae > Streptophyta > Pinopsida > Cupressales > Cupressaceae > Chamaecyparis > Chamaecyparis obtusa. The sequence goes on from BSBK01003407.1 coordinate 96,839, forward strand.
ATTTCAAAACAAGATGCATGAAAAAGAAAGAATACCTTTGTTAGCTATTTTTCTTGCTGAATCCTAATACAAGCCCTAAGTGCTTAGATGGAACTCTATGATTCTTAAACTCCTGATTCAAACAAGAAACATACTAATTAACAAGGACCAAGTCCTTCTTCACTTTGAGCTCTTGGCTATAGGTGGGTGTACCTATCAGATCTACTTCTTCAAAGCATTACAACATTAGTTTATATCCTTCATACAAACCTAATCTTCTCAGCCCTCCAAACATACATGAAAGTAAATAATCTTTTAATTTTTGGTGATGATGAAATCTTGCAAATCGAGGATAGACCAATGCCTTATCCCAGGGCAAAGAGTCAAAAAGAGAACATATATCTACAGAAAGCTTCTAAGTAAAACACAAACAGAACCCATATGAAATGCCTTACACTTCACCCTCTCTTAAACACACCCAATCATCAAATTCTTGAAAAAATCTTGAGCTCTCAAAGATTAACCTTAAGATTTTACCCTTTCCTTGAAAGGAGCTAGAGATTAAATTCACAGATACCTTGTAAATGGTGCACTAAAATTGCCTTACAGATTCAACACACAAAAGCTACAAAATTCAAACAAGAAGATAACCAAAAATATGCAAGGGAATTCCAATGTTTTCAAGTAGAATTTCATTGTGTCAATACATTCCCAATTTGACAAACATTCCTAGAATTCAAAAATGGAGCCAAAGCCTCTCCTTACTGTAAATTTTTCATCATCCTTGACAATGGAGAGAAAAACCAGAGATATAGGAAAATGAAATCAGTTACATAGAACTGACAGTTGTCCATTCAAACCCAAATTATCTCCAATATTCATCCACACTTGATCTACATTTGATCTTCAAACTGATTCTCTCCAACTAATCAACATGTCTGCAATCATTTCAACAAACTTGATTATGATCTCAAAATTGCCAGCCCTTACTGCTCTTTTCCACTAACTGAAACTGAAAACAATGATTGTCATCTGATTCCTCTTGTCATGCCATTTCATGTAAACATATAACATGTCTATGTTTGGATAAAAAATGAATCACCAGGCATTAATTGTCTGAGCAGGCCAATCATTTAAATTTTTGAATTTATTCCTAAGTCTGGACTATGTCATTTGTTTCAATTTTTTTACTTTACTTTTAAATCTAGGTGGGCTCCACATAAGCCACGTGGCATCAGCTGGTTGGCTTATTGATCCACCTCAACATGACAAGTGTCATCGACTGACTAACTAAGACTTAACCTTGGCACCTGACCCCTGATCCAGAGAACAAGTGAATACCTTCATTCTCTAGATCTCTGAATCAAATCTTTGACCCTGGGTTTATCCGGAGAACTGGCGAATGCACCTACCTCTGAATCTCTGAATGGAAACCTTAACCATGATAAAATATAGAGATGAAGTGAACAGACCTTAGTCTCTGAATTTTTGGATCATTTTCACTAGTCGCCAAGGATTGGGAGAACACACAACCAAGCCATTCTCCCAATCTCCAAATGCTAAGGACTTAACTGCTTAGATTGGGAGAATGAGCGACTAGGCTTATCTCCAATTCTCCAAATGCTAACACTTTACCACCAAGAATCTAGAGAACCAATGACTGAGGCATCTCCAGATCTCTAGATGTCTGAGATATGACCGCCAGGATTGGGAGAATGGGCGACTAAGCACCACATGTCCTTTCCTTGTCCTTGCATTTACCAGCCACTTGTCTGCAAAATTTCTTTATCTATGGCCCACTGACACATTTTTTGAGGAGGCCTCCACACATGCACATCTGTAGAGCCTCCAAATCTTTACTTCATATTATGATCTATGCATTGGGGCTTTTAAACATTTAAATTTTCCTACTTCTGATGAATGTGGGACTAAGATTTGAAGAGCTTTTAAATATTGCATTTAAAAATATGTGTAGTGTGCCCAGCTAGAATGCACTCCAAGGTGGGCCCATAGAACATGAGGCAACCACAAGCCTCCTTCACACTTCAACTTACTTCTATTATAGGTGTTGGTGGTTTTAAATAACAAAAACACAAAATCTGGGTGCATGTGGGATAAACCCACATGCAGCCCCCTTTTATTCTACTTCATTTCCATGCGCGTGGTTTATCCTTTGTTGTTTCTTACCGCATTTCGCATATCATTCCAGCACATGCCCCTCCTTACAATTCATTTTGGTTTCTTATTTTGCATTTTATGTCACTGTGCGCTCCTCATTATTTGGTTTAATTTGTGCACACCAGCATTCTTCACTGTGGCATGCACCCCAATCTCCTATTCGGTATGTTGTGTAATGGTGAGCACAACCCTTACCTTGGGCATGTGCCATGTTATCCCCTTCACCTTGGCTTTGTCACACATGCATCACTCCCAACATTTATGCACTCTTATTTCCCTGTTCTTCTTTGCAAAAGTAGTGCACAGGAAGTCTTCATGCCTTACGCACCCTTTCCAAACTTTGTTTTTTACTTACCAATTTGCAGCCACATCCCCATTTTTCCTCACTCATGCAAGTCACCTGCAAACACCTATGTGATCCCTACATGGGCACATACATGCTAGTATACCTCATGCAAGCAATGAATTGTCTTCCTTATTTCTATGCAAGCCAATTAATATTGACTGGCAGCCTCATTTGTTGCTCACGCAATCCATACTTCGCATTTCCCTGTAGATTTATATACATCCCTTTGGTTTCTCATGCTTAATGCAAGCCCTCAATTCACACAAAACCAGTAATTCCTTGGTCCCACATACTGCTAAGGACTGGCCTCCCCCCTTACACAACATTTCTCCAGTCTATGCATCTCATACATAGTCTCCTTTGCTCTGCATCTAGCCACCTCCTTCAAGTGAGTGAGCAGCCCTCAATCACCAATGGATGCACACTTAGTTAAATCACCAGATAGCTAACAGAGTGTTATTTTGGTAGATTTGATGTGCCACTATCTTAATTAACATATGTTTGAGGCTTTTACACAACATTTTCTGAACAAGTGTTTGGTTCACTATTAGCTTCGAAGATAGATCTAGCGGTAATACACAAACAAACTTTTTAGGTAGGGCTCTGTATTATACTTGAATCTGAGATTTGTGTCTCTCATTTATTCAGACTTTTGCAGAAATACTTTCCAAATAAAGAAATCCAAGTGACTTAAGTTGTTTGAACATGCTTGGCTAGAAGAGGAGGTGGAGTCCAATCACAATTTAGTACCTTTCCATCTACATCTTCAACAACATAGTCTTTTGTCAACATCCTTTTACTAAAATGAGGTAATGACGTAGCCATATCCTCTGGCCAACCATTGTTGCTACCAATATACTATAAAAGATCCCAACAATAGTAAAGAGTCCCAACGTCACAACCCCTATGATGAATAATATTGGTGCCCCAGCTTCACCAGCCCTTCTTAAACATGTACCACATTCCCTTGTAGTGCCAGTGCAACATTCAAAATATGTCGCACAATCTGTCCATATGCAAATAGTCCCCGATAAATGAAAATTTGTGCAAATGCCTAGATGGAAACAACATACACATGATTCCTGATAGGGTTGTGTTAAATTTTTATGCACACAATGGTCATAACAATTTGTGAAGAAAATGGAGATTCCTAACAAATAATAGTGCTTTGAATATGTAATAAAACTTAATTTTACTATCAAATCCCCATGATTAACATAGCCAATCTTTCTGATGATGATTTATGAAATAAACTCTATATGCCAAAGATGCAATCGCAAGCTAGACAACTGCAAAGATGAAGAGGACATCCCTAGTTACAAAGAACCGAAACTTCAATGTTTTCCACTTCCTGTCTACTGCAATATGCACTCTACTTTTATTGTCAAGCGTAGGAATGTGCCAACAAATTGTATAATGCACCTCATCAAAATGTATGGTGCACTGTACTTCAAACTCTACGCACCCTTTTCTCATCCAGAATGCCAAAATTTTATGAATCCAGATCATAGTGAGTTGAAAGTTTAATCACACTGTTCACCCTTTTCAACCTTTGTGAAGTTACCAAATAACATCTAGTGGCCTCCAGAAAGCATCTTCAAAAATAGACCAAAAGGCCCCACAAGAATGCATCATCCGGAGTATAGGCTCATCTCCAACATATAAACACATACGCCAAAGGAGAAATCATGAAAAGATCTGAGCCAAAAGATAGGACTAAACAAACATGGCGGCTTGAAAAATAGTTTTGTCTGCACCATCAAATTCACATAAATCACCTCCAGAATAGGCACTTGAAACCCTCCAACTGAAATCTTCAGGAATCGGCAACTTAGGCACTGATCCATTTCCATACAAGGAATATGAATCCACAATTAATTTACCCAATAGATCACACAGAGAAATGCAACTAAACACCAAAGTTAGTCTCTTAGAAATATTAAGGATAAAAATAGTGAAATATGTAGAAAATTTGATTTGGAATTGCCCTGGGAAAGTGGCTAAATGGATTGGTAGAGGCTCAAAAATCTCCAGGAAAGCACACTTCCAGATCTAGAGTATGGAACATCTCATAAATGTATGGTGCACTGTACTTCAAACTCTATGCACCCTTTTCTCATCTAGAATGTGAAAATTTTATGAATCCAAATCATAGTGCATCGAAAGTTTAATCTCAATGTTCACCCTTTTCAACCTTTACGAAGTTACCAAATAACATCTGCTAGCTTGAAGAAAGTGGCTTCAAAAACTAACCAAAAGGTCCCACAGGAATGTGTCATCTGGAGTATATGCTCATCTCCAACATATAAACACATACGCCAAAGGAGAAATCATGAAAAGACCTGAGCCAAAATATAGGACTAAACAAACATGGCCGCTTGAAAAATAGTTTTTTTTGCACCATCAAATTCACATAAATCACCTCCAGAACAGGCACTTGAAACCCTCCAACTGAAATCTTCAAGAATTGACAACTTAGGCACTGATCCACTTCCATACAAGGAATATGAATCCATAATTAATTTACCCAATAGATCAAAGGGAAAAATGCAACTAAACACCAAAGTCAGCCTGTTAGAAATATTCAGGATAAAAACAGTGAAATATGTAGAAAATTTGATTTGGAATTGGCATGGGAAACTGGCTAAATAGATTGGTAAAGGCTCAAAAATCTCCAGGAAAGCACACTTCCAAGTCTAGAGTATGGAAAATATCATAATTGTACTTGAACATGAACAAGGTGCAAACTGCAAGGCCTCAAAGTAGGTCACTTAGAAAACTGGACAATGCACACTCGGTGAAACTTAACAATTTGCGAATGAAATGGCTCTGGTAAATAGGTCAAATGGGCACATGGGGGGCTAAAAATGGGTATTAACACTATTTCTCATGCCTAAATCATGATGTTACAACCTTCATGCTATGACAACCAACCGAGCAAAAGATGCATTCCCCCAAAGTGAGTTGCTTAGTGAAAATCAGGAAACACACCGAATGCAGATTTTTGGGAACACCTTTAAGAGACTACATCTAAAACATGTTAGAACTGAAAACTAAGACCTAAAACCTATTACATATGTCAAATGATAGGTGATGAACACCCTATCCAAGTGACTCATTATCAAAATCAACAGGTCCACATTTTCTATGCACTTAAACTAGGCACTTTACAATGATTTTCAAATGCACAATTTCAACATTTAGACAAATTTTTGAAATTGGACTCAAAATATATTCAGGATTTTTGAACTCCAATAGTGGCTCTGATTGGGGACTCTTTCCCCTTGCGTACATATAGAGAATCTATAATCTTTGGTATAGAAGACCATCCAAAGAAGAATCATTTCATTTCACTTTATCTCAAAACTCCGAATAGCGAATCCTGTTATTGAAAACAAAAACACCACTGTACAAAATATACAAAAGATACACAAGCAGCTTCAAAATTCCAAAGAAATTTCAACTTTTATCTCTGTCAAAAACACAATTTCCTCTTTTGAATTCAACCAGCAATTTGAAAATACCACTAAACTCATAATGATAGAAAACATCATGGAACATAGGCTGCATAATAACTTCAAATTTAGAATCACCCATGCCTTCTCTCTTATGTCCCCGCAAAAACTCACTATTCAAAAAACAAGTATCATCGAAATCATCATAAACTGAAACATATGAAAGGGGACAAATAGATGATACCTTCTCTTCTTGGCTGCAAACATCCGGCTCATCTTCAATGCACACTTGCATATCAAAAGAAAAGAAAATATACTCACATTCATTCAGTTAAGCCAAGGAATCTGAAACATCCTTATGCATTAAACTATTCAAATTAATCAAATCTGATTTCTCTTGATAGATCACATTTTTATCAACACAAAGATGATTCACACAATCCACACCATAAATTAAATCACCTTCATTATCCTCAATGCTCGATGGTAGAAAACTTAAACCGTCATTGTGTAATACATTCTTATCAAAAGAACAACACTCACCTTGCATTACCTTTCCTCCAACTGACTTCATTGGGGATGGAAGTTTAGACTCAGCCATATCTAAAATATCAAAATCTAAAAAATGAGCTATCCTTAGCAAATTCTATATCCTGGGCACATTCTTCAAACAAGGGACTAGAAACTACATGGAATTGTTTCTCATAATCATTTAGATAAAGTTTCAATTGGTTCATATCAATGTCATCATCAAATAGCACATTAATAACTTCACAAGACATCATCACATTCATTTTCAGATAAATCTTCAATAGAGAAAGAAAATTCAGAATCCAAATCAGAACATGATTCACCACTGCTATTGTCATCATAGGAAAAATCGGTATTACAACCAATCAAATTATCTTCACTAGTACCAGACAATGAACTCCATCTCTTGCCTTCAATCTTCATGACTTTACACTCAGCTTCATTTCCATTTAAACACATAGAAGACTGAAAAGAAAGAACATTTGCAACATGGGAGAAATCTTGTGATACGTCATTAGAAACAAATTCATTTCCAACTTTATCCATGTTTCTACAATCTCATTGTTGTAATTGCAGCAGTAGTGACAAATGTTCCTCATCCATGGATTCATCACAATCACCATTTTTCTCAGCATTTAAAGCATCATTAGTAAATGGGAAGTCATTTTCATAATTATCATCACTGTACTTGTGCAAATCATACAAAGGGAAGGATGTATCTTCAGCAATCCAAAAATGTTCATTACCTTCATTGGCTGAAAAAGATTCCAGCTCTTCATCAATTACATCTCGAGTAGCAACATTCATTCCACTTTCACATACAATATTTTGACCAATGCAATTAGTAGGGGAATGAAAGCATTGATGCTTCTCACCTTTTTCCTAATCATTCACTTTATTCTGAAAATACAAACCAGCAGAGGTATGCCTCCTTATAACTCCATACTTTAGATTGCATTCAATATCCATTATAATTTCAAAAGCCTGATATAGACTTTGTGGTTGTTTATCCCTTAGCAGGAAACCCATCTTTTGGCCCAATGCACCCAAATAAACAACTAAACATATTTGATCATGGGGCCTATAATTTTCAGGGATATCCATTAATGTTTTAGCAAATCTTCTATTAAACTTTTGGATCAACTCATCTTGTTCAATCTGAATTTCCATCAATCTATCCAACATCAGTTTTCCATCTACCCACCCATCAAACTACTCAATGAAGGATGAACATAACTCATCCCATGAAGAAATTGAAGCTGCAAGAAGGAATGAGAACCATTCTCTTTCATCTCCTTTCAGAGTCTGCACAAACAACCTCATCTAAAGATCTTCATGGTATACATCAAATCAGTAAAAGCTTGAACATGCTTCTTTGCTGACTGGGACTGGTTCCTATCAAATTTTGGCAAATATCCTCTGATTCCATCAGGGATCTTATTAGGGAAACTAGGTATGCCATCACAACAAAATGGCACATAGCCTTTGATAAAAGAACTCTTATGAACATCCATTACTAGCTTCAACCTTTGTATATACATTTGATATTCTTTAAAACCAATAACAAGAAATTTATGCTTGTAATTAACTTTCTCTTATCAAGTTTAGCTAATCTAACATACTTCTCACACTTATGATTCAACTCAAATTTCAATCCAGAAGTATGTAATTTCACACTCATATGTCCTTTTAATGACAAAATCACTATATAAGGACCATGTAAACACATAAAATACTAAATGGAGAATACCTAGAATGTCTTTGTTGAATGTTGTTGTTCACTTCACATATGACTAAAATCTGAAACAAAGCTTCACATCTCAGGTTCATTCTAACACAGAGTCACCACCTCCCTACAGAGGATACAAATTTACTCACTGATCTTTTACTGAAACATCACTAGATTCTGGGCATTCCTCATAACAAAGTCACATACATTTTCAAAAAAATTTACAACAACAAATTCCAGGTAATATACTTTCAGATCTGAAAACAATTTTAAGATTATTAGACTCTTCCCAAATATAGAAAGATTATGGGATACTCTTAATGGTAACCTTATTTCAGATCCCTAGTAGAGTAGCCATTTTGTTAGCTATTTTTCTTGTTGAATCCTAATACAAGCCCTAAGTGCTTAGATGGAACTCTATGATTCTTAACCTCCTGATTCAAAAAAGAAAAGACTAATTCACAAGGACCAAGTCCTTCTTCACTTTAAGCTCTTGGCTACAAGTGGGTGTACCTATCAGCTCTACTTCTTCAAAGCATTACAACATTAGTTTATATCCTTCATACAAACCTAATCTTCTCAGCCCTTCAAACATACATGAAAGTAAATAATCTTTTAAGTTTTAGTGATCATGAAATCCTCCAAATCAAGGATAGACCAGTGCCTTATCCCAGGGCAAAGATTCAAAAAGAGAACATACATCTACAAAAAGCTTCTATGTAAGACACAAACAGAACCCAGATGAAATGCCTTACACTTCACCCTCTCTTAAACACACCCAATCATCAAATTCTTGCAAAAATCCTAAGCTCTTAGAGATTAACCTTAATATTTTACCCTTTCCTTGAAAGGAACTAGACATTAAATTCATAGATACCTTGTAAATAGTGCACTAAAACTATCCTATAGATTCAACACACAAAAGCTACAAAATTCAAACAAGAAGAAAACCAAAAATATGCAAGGGAATTCCAATGTATTCAAGTAGAATTTCATTGTCTCAATACATTCCCAATTTGACAAACATTTCCAAAATTCAACAATGGAGCCAAAGCCTCTCCTTACTGTAAATTTTTCATCATCCTTGACAATGGAGAGAAAAACCAGAGATATAGGAAAAGGAAATCAGTTACATAGAATTGACAGCTATCCATTCAAACCCAAAATATCTCCAATATTCCTCCACACTTGATCTGCATCTGATCTTGAAACTGATTCTCTCCAACCGATCAACATGACTACAATAATTTCAACAAACTTGATTCTAATCTCAAAATTGCTAGCCCTTACTGCTCTTTTCCACTAAGTTGAAACTAAAAATAATGATTGTCATCTGACTCCTCTTGTCATGCCATTTTCAGAAACATATAACATGTCTATGTTCGGATAAAAAATGAATCACCGGGCATTAATTCTCTGAGCAGGCCAATCATTTAAATTTTTGAATTTATTCCTAAGTCTGGACTATGTCATTTGTTTCAATTTTTTTACTTTACTTTTAAATTTGGGTGGGCTCCACATAAGCCATGTGGCACCAGCTGGTTGGCTCATTGATCCACCTCAACATGACAAGTGTCACTGGCTGACTGACTAAGACTTACCCTTGGCACCTGACCCCTAATCTAGAGAACAAGCAAATACCTTCATTCTCCAAATCTTTGAATCAAATCTCTGACCCTAGACTTATCCAGAGAACTGGCGAATGCACCTACCTCTGAATCTTCAAATGGAAACCTTAACCATGGTCAAATCTAGAGATCAAGCGAATAAACCTTAGTCTCTGAATCTCTGGATCATTTTCACTAGCCGCCAAGGATTGGGAGAACACATGACCAAGCCATTCTCCCAATCTCCAAAAACTAAGGAATTAACCACTTGGATTGGGAGAATGGGCAGCTAGGCTTATCTCTAATTCTCTGGATGCTAACACTTAACCACCAAGAATCTGGAGAACTAGCGACTAAGGCATCTCCAGATCTAGAGATGTTTGAGACATGATCACCAGGATTGAGAGAATGGGTGACTAAGCACCACGTGTCCTTTCTCTGTCCTTGCATCTTCCAGCCACCTGTCTTCAAAATTTGTTTGTCTCTAGCCTGTTGGAACATTTCTTGAGGTGGCCTCCACATGTGCATGTCTGCAAAGCCTCCAGCTCTTTACTTCATATTATCATTTGTGTGCTAGGGATTTTAAACATTCAAATTTTCCTACTTCTGGTGAATGTGGGACTAAGATTTTAAGAGCTTTTAAATATTGCATTTAAAAATTTGTGTAGTGCACCCAGTTGGCACACACTCCAAGGAGGGCCCACAACACATGAGGTAGCCACAAGCCTCCTCACACTTCAACTTACTTCTATTCTAGGTGCTGGTGGTTTTAAATGACAAAAACACCAAATCTATGTGCATGTGGGATAAACCCACACGCAAGCCCCTTTTATTATACTTCATTTCCCTGAGCGTGGTTTATCCTTTGTTGTTTCTTACCTCATTTTGCATATCATTCTAGCATGTTCCCCTCCTTACAATTCATTTTGGTTTCTTATTTTGCATTTTATGTCACTGTGCACTCCTCATTATTTGGTTTAATTGGTGCGCATGAGCATTCTTCACTGTGATCTGCACACTAGTCTCGTGTTCGATATGCTATGTAATGGTGAGCACAACCCTTACCTTGGGCATGTGTTGTGTTATCCCCTTCACCTTAGCTTTTTCACACATGCAACACTCCCAACATTTACGCACTCTTGTTTCCCTATTCTTCTTTGCAAAAGAAGTACACGTGTAGTCTTCCTGCCTTACGCACCCTTTCCAAACTTTGTTTTTTACTTACCAATTTGCAGCCACATCCCCATTATTCCTCACTCACGCAAGTCACTTTGAAACACCTATGTGAGCCCCTATGTGGGCACTTACATGCTAGTATATAGCTCATGCAAGCAATGAATTGTCTTCATTATTTCTATGCAGACCTATTAATATTGACTGGCAGCCTCATTTGTTGCTCATGCAATCCATACTTCACATTGCCTTGCAGATTTATATACATCTCTTTGGTTTCTCATGCATAATGCAAGCCTTCCATTCATGCAAAGCCTACAATTCCTTGGTCCCACATATTGCTAAGGACTGACCTCCCCCCTTACACAACATTTCTCCAGTTTGTGCATCTCATACGTAGTCTCCTTTGCTCTATGTCCAGCCACCTCCTTCAAGTGAGTGAGTAGCCCTCAATCACCAATGGATGCACACTTAGTTAAATCACCAAATAGCTTACAGAGTGTTATTTTGGAAGATTTGATGTGCCACTATCTTAATTAACATTTGTTCGAGGCTTTTACACAACATTTTCTCAACAAGTGTTTGGTTCACTATTAGCTTCGAAGATAGATCTGGTGGTAATACACAAACAAACTTGTTAGGTAGGGCTCTATAATATACTTGAATCTAAGATTTGTGTCTCTCATTTATTCAGAATTTTACAGAAACACTTTCCAAATAAAGCAATACAAGTGACTTAAGTTGTTTGAACATGCTTGGCTAGAAGAGGAGGCAGAGTCCAATCATAATTTAGCACCTTGCCATCTACATCTTCAACAACATATTCTTTTGTCAACATCCTTTTGTTAAAATGAGGTAATGACGTTGCCATATCCTTTGGCCAACCATTGTTGCTACCAATATATTGTAAAAGATCCCAACAATATTAAAGAGTCCCAACATCACAACCCCTATGATAAATAATATTGGTGCCCCAGCTTCACCAGCCCTTCTTAAACACTTACCACATTGCCCTGTAGTGCTAGTGCAACTTTCAAAACATGCCGCACAATCCGTCCATATGCAAATAGTCCCTAGTAAATGACAATCTGGGAAAATTCCTAAATGGCAACAGCATAGGCATGATTCCCAACAGGGTTGTGCTAAATTATTATGCACACAACGGTCATAATAATTTGTGAAGAAAACAGAGAGTCCTAACAAAGAAAAACAAATAAAAATGCTCTGAATATGTAGTAAAACTTAATTTTACTATCAAATCCCCATGATTAATGCAGCTAATCTTTCTAATGATGATTTATGAAATAAACTCAATATGCCAAAGATGCAATCACAAGCTAGACAACTGCAAAGATGAAGAGGACATCCCTGGTTACAAAGAACTGAAACTTCAATGTTTTCCACTTCTTGTCTACTACAATATGCACTCTACTTTTATTGTCAAGTGTAGGAATGTGCTAGAAAATGTGTAATGCACCTCATCAAAATGTATGATGCACTGTACTTCAAACTCTATGCACCCTTTTCTCATCTAGAATGCCAACATTTTATGAATCCAGATCATAGTGCATCGAAAGTTTAATCACAATGTTCACCCTTTTCAACCTTTGTGAAGTTACTAATTAACATTTGCTTGCCTCCAGAAAGTGGCTTCAAAAATAGACCAAAAGGCTCCACAGGAACATGTCATCCAGAGTATAGGCTCATCTCCAACATATAAACACATACGCCAAAGGAGAAATCATGAAAAGACCTGAGCCAAAATATAGGACTGAACAAACATGGCCGCTTGAAAAATAGTTTTGTCTGGACCATCAAATTCACATAAATCACCTCTAGAACAGGCACTTGAAACCCTCCAACTGAAATCTTCAAGAATTGACAACTTAGGCATTGATCCACTTCCATACAAGGAATATGAATCCATAATTAATTTACCCAACAGATCATAGGACGAAATGAAACTAAACACCAAAGTCAGCCTGTTAGAAATATTCAGGATAAAAATAGTGAAATATGTAAAAAATTTGATTTGGAATTGGCCTGGGAAAGTGGCTAAATGGATTGGTAGATGCTAAAAAATCTTCAGGAAAGAAAACTTCTAGGTCTAGAGTATGGAACATCTCATAATTGTACTTGACCATGAACAGGGTGCAAACTACAAGGCCTCAAGGTGGGTCACTTAGAAAATTGGACAATGCACACACGGTGAAACCTAACAATCTGTGAATGAAATGGCTCTGGTAAATAGGTCAAATGGGCACATGGGGGGCTAAAAATGGGTATGAACACTATATATCATGCCTACATCATTATGTAACAACCTTCATGTTATTACAACCAACTAGGCAAAATATACATTCCCCTAAAGTGAGCTAATTAGTGAAAATCAGGAAACACACCGAATGCAGATTTTCAGGAACACCTTTAAAAGACTACTTCAAAAACATGCCAGAACTGAAAACTAAGACCTCAAACCTATTACATATGTCAAATAATAGGTGATGAACACCCTATCCAAGTGACTCATTATCAAAATCAACAGGTCCACATTTTCTATGCACTTAAACTAGGCACCTTACAATGATTTTCAAATGCACAATTTCAACATTTAGACAAATTTTTGAAATTGGACTCAAAATATATTCAGGATTTTTGAGCTCCAACAACCTTCTGATAGTGTTTAAAAATAGAAGGATACTCTTATCTCTATGGTTGATACTAAAACTTTTTCTAATGGAATCAATTGAGACAAGGACCTCATGGGTGATTCTTATGGGATATGATGTAGATGGAGATATTCTGACCATGTATGCTAAGAAGCTATTATCTCAACTAGTAGATCCCAAGACTCCAAGGTTTGGGACATATGAAGAGAAGTCACTCCAAGTGCACAATGACTTGATGAAACTACTTATTGATAAGAAAGAGAGAAAGAAATTTGAACATTTTATGATTCAAAAAGGCTTTAAAAAGGAACAAATTGAGAAGGCTAGATCCTAAAATGCTGCTAAGAAAGATATCATATCAGGTACAATAGAAGATGAAGATATTGAAACTATTAGTACCTTAACCAGTCGAAAAACAATAAGTTCTTCTATTGTGAAGAAGGAGAAATCATGTCCCCCTACCAAATAACCTAAAAATATTGTTAAGTCTCAAACTTTACTAGCCAAGGAGACACATAGCACAAATAAGGCAACATGAAAAAGAAAGAAGGAAAAAGAAAAAAGATTTGAGAAAGTTGCAGATGGAGAAACTTAAGGGACTGAATCAGAATAAGAGTAGAAAGAGCTTAAAGATTAAGGAAAGAAATATAATGTAGTAGGTTCCCCCACAACTATGTTAGTTAAGCCTGAAATAGACTTTAAATTGCTAGTTTCTATTAATAAGATTCTCAGTATGCTAAATATGGTAAGGAAGAACAAGAATAGATTGAATATTGTAGTGTACAACATGAATAAGTTTAGAAAATATTTGATGGATTTACAAGGACAAATACCCACTTCCTTATATAATAAACTTTATGATAGGTGGCATGCTGCCATTAAACATGACAAGGAGTTAATTCAGTATGTTCTACTACAACTACAACTAAAAATTTCAAAAGAAGAAATGAAGAAGATACTTGCAAAGATAAGACCACTCTTCAAAACAAAGAAGATACTAACAAGACTCTTATGTGGTGAGACTCTTGGAGTATAGGATTAAATTGAATAAATCCTTAAGAAACACTTGGGAATGATTGAATATACAAAGGATGAGGAAGATGAAGATGAAGAAGAAAAGGAAAAGGGAGAGATTGAACCAATGGTTACTCAGATAGATGAGGGATTGACGGTTGATAGTGCGAAGATCACACTTGATGAAATCGTGGATGAAATGGATAACACAAGATATATCCTAGCTATGGTGATACATGATGAGCCTAAGGATATAAAAGATCAAAAAGAATCTAATGAGCATCAAGATGTACCTAAGGAGAAAAATGAAGAAGAACTATTAAACATGGGTAATGATTAGGCTATGATTGATGGTAAACAAGTTAAAGTTCCTATAGATGATCAAAAGAAAGACACAGTGAAAGAAAAGGAGGATAAAGATGTGTATCATCATAAAATGGAAGCACTTCCATGTTAAGAGAGTTTATCCCTTCGATTGAGTGGTTTGGGGTCATCTTGAATGCCTTAAATTGATCTTTTCTTTGATCTAGCTTTCTGCCCTCTTTCCACTTCTTTTCTGCTTCATTCTAGGTGAAATTAGGGTTAGGATCTTAAGGATTCTCCTCAATTCCCCTCTTTTGTGGCTCTATTTTCTAGGTAGGACTTACAAATAGGTCCTCTTAGGCTTCATCATGTTCATCATAGGATTCTGTGCCTCTCCCTGGCACTCTACCCTATTTTGGCATCATTTCTAGGTCTCTGGGCACCCTCGGGACCTCCTATTTCTCACTCTGACTGAAACCCTGAAATATGTGCCCTTAAGGTCAAATTCCACCTAAAGGGTTCAAATTCGACCTAAAGGGGTCAAGGTTGACCTCAACCCTGACCTATTCAAGTTCAAGTTCATCCTTGACCCTAGGTTCAAATTTCAAGGTCTCGGGATCTCCGGTTGTCAGGTTTCGGAAATAATTGTTTTCCCGCTTCCGAGTCGGTTGTTTTGGTCTCTGAAATGGTAAACTCTTAAATTATATTTAATTTAGGTCCATTCCTATAGGGTTGAGGCCTAATTGGAATTTAATTCCCCAAGGTGACCCCTCTAGAGGATTGTGCCCTAGATCACTATAAAAGGAAGCCTTCCTCTCTCATTTTCACATCTCATCTCAAGTTTTCATGCTCAAGCTCTCTCAAGCTCTCAAGGTGATCATTCAAGAAAGCATCCATTCAAGAATTCAAGTCCTCTTCTCCATCCAAGTTCTCCATTGAAGATCAAGGATTCAAGCATTCAAGCCATTGAAGGGATTTGGTTCAAGCATTCAAGATTCATCATTCAAACCCTAGATCTAGCCATCATGATGGTGTGATCTTCCTTCAAGATCCTTTTGTTCATCTTCAAGATCCATTTCATTCTTCCCTCAAGATGGATTTCAAGCATACAATCATGAAGGTTTGATTTACATTTGTTGATGTTATGTTCAAGCTTTCATATCAACATACTTGATTACATTTCAAATACAATTGCATTATCTATTAAATTGCATAGCTTCATTGTTAGATCTACTTCTACTACTTTCTAGCATTCTCCATTTCAATTTCAATATTAAGGTTGATTCCAAACTGGGGTTTGACCAAGGCAAACCCCCCAAACAAACAAACAAAACCATTTTTCTTATAGGTATAGGTGTGGAATTTCGGAGCTGAGAGTATATTTGGATACCCTTTTCGCCAAACTTTCAGGATCTGTGAACAGAATCAAAATTGGACTTCAGATAAAGAATGCAGTATTTGACCTTTTATGAGGGTCAAACCTGACCTCACACCTAACCTGGTTAGGTACAAGCTTGAACCTGACCTGGTCAGGTACAACCTCAATTTTGAACCAACCTCAATTTTGACTCTAATTCAATCTCAGAAAAATATTTTTGGGTTTTGTAGATCTCGCAGTTTCGATTTAAAAATACAAGAATCAACAATTTTTGAGATCGTTTGATAGGGTTTTCAGCCGATTCTTTTTCAGAGGTAAGTACCCTTATTTCTTAATTTCAATATTAGTCATCTACATTTACTTTCTATATCAATACAATTTCATGTAAGTGTAAAATATTGGCCTTGGGGTCTCTTTTATGTGCAAACCATTGTTCTAGGACCCCATCCACATTTTTCACTTTACATTTTGGTGAACCTAAACTACTTACCCCTTTCTTTTGTGGATTTAGATGCTCTATTGTGTTAGATATCCCTTTCTATTATCTTGTGTGCTCACCTTCACTTTACATTTTGGTGAACCCGACATACTTACCCCCTCTCTTTTGTGGATTTAGATGCCCTATTGTGTTTGTTGTATCTTGTGTGTTCACCTTTATATTTTGGTGAACCCGTTTATGACAACTCTTTCTTTTTTGGTGTTAGATTTACATTTTGTGCTTACAAAAGTAGGTTTATTTTATGCTCTTGCATTTACATTTCAAAAATACAAAAATATTTCATTTGAATGTATTTAGATATATCTAGATCTATTTTTTATGCATTTCTTTATTTGTTATCATGTTGCACAAGTTATCTCAAGTGTGGTTTAAGTGCTTTATTGAACCTTTGGATGGGGATGTTGATTTTTCTCTTCCTCATGAAACCATTGTGAATGAACCCTTCGATGAAGACATTGATTTATTCCCTCCTCAGGAAGAAGCCTTGATACAGGAGGGTGATTTATTACATGATGAAAACTCTTTTCCTAAAACACACTCCCCTTATGCGGACATTTTAGCGAAAGAAGATGATATTATAGATGCTTTACCTCCATTTGAGATTCCTTCTAGTGATGAGGCACTAGTGGAGAATGATATGAATTCCCTTAATGCTCTCCCTTTTAGTGATGATCCTATGGAGAATCAAGATCTTACCTCATCTCCTCCTAGGATGTCCTCTTTGCTTCCTTTATATGAATCTATTTGTAGTGTTGAGATGACTAATATGGTTTATCCTAAACCCTTGTTGACTGTCAAAGGTTGTCCTCACATTATTGTCAAAGGTAAACCTATGGAGTCTTTCAATGATCAAGATTTTATAGCTCACACATATCATACAAGGAATAAGCCTCAACCTAATCTGGTGGTTTCTACTTCTTTGCCACCTTCTCAACCTATTCTTCCTCCTCCACCTCATCTTCCTAGCAAGGAGTATGATTTGATAACTCAATTGCAAAATACTCCTACCAAGATTTCTTTATGGGAGCTTCTTCAAACTTCACCTACCTACTATGAAGCCTTGCAAAAAGCTCTAGCAACTCTTCCCACTCCACCTCCTAATCAAGAGAACATCAATAACTTCTTACAATGCATGCATGCTACCTCGGGTCCTCCTGACATTATTTTTACTCAAAAGGATTTACCTTCTAAAGAAGTTCAAAATCAGTATGATGCTCTTATGGTTGCTATTACTATCAATAAAAGTATCATTCATAGGACCTTGATTGATAATGGATCTGGGCTTAATGTTTGTAGCATGGACATGCTAAAAGCAATTAACGTCGATCTTTCAAGTATTCAACCTGACAATGTTACTATTTATGGCTTTGATAACATTTCTAAGAACACTTTAGGCATCATTACCTTACCTATCAAAGTAGGACCGGTCATCCTGAATACACCTATTCATGTTATGCCTGGACCTCTCAATTATAACCTTCTTTTGGGTAGACCTTGGTTGCCTGAGATGCATGTCGTTCCTTCCACCCTTCACCGTAAATTCAAATTTATACATAACAATGGGATGTATACACTTCATGCAGATGATGCGCCTAATCCTTGTCTTAATATTCAAACTCACACTACTCCTATTTCTAATAGTAATCCTTCTTCCTCTAATTCTCTTCCTAGCAATGATTGGGGATCCTTGGATTTTAATCCTGCCTTTATTGGAGAGTATAAGGTTAAAGATCTTGATTTTATGAAGAAACAAAGAGAGTTTGAACAACGAGTTTTTACTTCTAAAACCCTTTGTAATAACTTTGTCGCTGCTTCCACCCATAATGAACCTATCAAACCTACTAAGGATGATATTGTGACTACTGAAGTTCCATTGACTTCTTCTGATATGGCTTCTCGTTATGGTCCTAGTTATCACTTCCTAGTTAAACAATGATTTGATGCTCAAGGATGTGGTAAGCATAAATAGGGAATTCAAATGCCCTTACACACTGGGGGGCATGAGCATTCTTATGGACTGGGATTTTATCCTCGACAACAAATCAATGTTAACAACATCTCCAATAACACTTGAAACTATGAAGGAATTTGACCAAGATGTTCTTTTGCCTAAACTCCTTCATGCTAAGATGATTACTAGACCTAAACGCAAAAAGAAACCTAGTCCACACTTGAAGACTCTTCCTTTTTGTTTATATCATAGATTTCATGATCACTCTACTAATGAATGTCAAGCTTTACATTGTAAGATTAGGCAGCTCATTGATAGTAAGGTTATTTATATATCATGTGACAATGAGTTGTATTTCAATCCTATTTTCTCTAAATAACATTTATGTTCCTATTATGGAGCTCCACATTATGTAAACAATGGTAGCCTAATACTTGGGGGCTTGTTGTCTTGCATAGTGTTGCGAGCGATATAATAGGTCCCTTTCCATCCTTGTTCCTACACTTGGGGGGCGAGGATGTCATCTCCTTCATTTCTATCTTTTCGGGATTCACCTCTTTCCTTGGTTAAGAAGAATTTATCTATTATGTGATATCCAATTATACATGAACATTTTGGTTTACATTGAGGATCTTTTCCTTGATCACAACCTATTTCATTGTTTGACATTGGGTTTCCATGGTTGATATATATCTCACCTTGGAAATTGAACAGTGTGCTATCCCTCACAAGGGTTACTTTTTCACTTCTTGCATGATATCTCTTTGCATTCATCCCTTCCATGGCCTCATAGGAGCTATGACCTTCTTGGCTTGGACCAGGTGTTGTCTAAGGATATTGTCTTGATGTTGAAGAGGGCTTTATCCTTGTTATTTTCTTTCCTTAAAATGTCAAAATAGTATGTTTTTTCCATATTAAGGAGGGGGGCATATATACGGCCTCCCTCATTCATATTATGTATTTTTGTTCTAACCTTTTTTTTTGCAACATGCTAAATCTCGGAAGGTAACACACATAAATTGCTAAATCCTAAGGAGACATGCATTTTTCAATTTTCAATATGCTAAATCCTCTGAAGGTAATGCACATAAGTTGCTAAATCCTAAAGGGACATGTATTTCCAATTTCAAATATGCTAAATCTTGGAAGGTAATGCACATAAGTTGCTAAATCCTAAAAAGACACACACCTATATGCTAAATCTTCTGATGGTAATGCACATAAGTTGCTAAATCCTGAGGAGACACGCATTTCATATTCATAGTGATATAAGAAGGTGGATCTATGGATATTCTAGAAGCCATCAGAAGATGCATTACAATTGCAAGCATAGTTTATGGGTGAACCTATTGGGCTCTCCCTCCAGGGTGATTCACGGTAAGGTGAGCATCTTACTGGGTAAGGTAATCACTTTCTCCTTTCTCTCTTTTTTCTTTCATGCTAGAAGGATAGGATCATGAAGCTATGTTATTTAAGTTGCTCTTGTATTTCTTATGTAATCATTTATGCTTTTATGATAGCTTTCCAAATATGATATTAATATGAGAAATATTTCTTAGCAAGGTTTCTTATGCTAATTGATTTGGGTTATTTAGTGCTAATCCTTATTCTTTTGGTTTTCTCATTTCACACCCTCATGTGTGTATGTTGAGTTAGAATCATTAGCCTGGGAGCTTGTGTCCCTAACTAAGTGTCATTCTATCTCATTTTGAATCCACTTGGGTCTCCTCTTTCTTTTCCTTTACCAAGAGTTTGCATCAAGTCCATACTCTTACTAAAGTGGGGGCTTAATGTATCGTCTTAAAATGGAAGCACTTCCATGTTAAGAGAATTTAGCCCTCTAAGTGAGTGGTTTGGGGTCATCTCAAATACCTTAAATTGATCTTTTCTTTGATTAGGCTTTCCCCCCTCTTTCCACTTCTTTTCTACTTCATTCTAGGTGAAATTAGGGTTAGGATCTTAAGGATTCTCCTGAATTTCCCTCTTTTGTGGCTCTATTTTCTAGGTAGGACTTAAAAATAGGTCCTCCTAGAGTTCATCATGTTCATCATGTTCATCATAGGATTTTTTTCCTCTCCCTGGTACTCTACCCTATTCTGGCATCATTTCTAGGTCTTCGGGCACCCCTGGGACCTCCTGTTTCTCACTCTGACTGAAACCCTGAAATCTATGCCATTAAGGTCAAATTAGACCTAAAGGGGTCAAGGTAAACCTTGACCCTAACCTAGTTAGGTTCAAGCTCATCCTTGACCCTGGGTTCAAATTTTAAGGTCTTCGGATCTCCGGTTGTTGGGTTTCAGAAATAATTGTTTTCCCACTTCCAGGTCCGCTATTTTGGTCTCTGAAATGGTAAAATCTTAAATTATATTTAATTTAGGTCCATTCCTATAGGGTTGAGGCCTAATTGGAATTTAATTCCCCAAGGTGACCCCTCTAGAGGATTGTGCCCTAGATCACTATAAAAGGAAGCCTTCCTCTCTCATTTTCACATCTCATCTCAAGTTTTCATACTCAAGCTCTCTCAAGCTCTCAAGGTGATCATTCAAGAAAGCATCCATTCAAGCATTCAAGTCCTCTTCTCCATCCAAGTTCTCCATTGAAGATCAAGGATTCAAGCATTCAAGCCATTGAAGGGATTTGGTTCAAGCATTCAAGATTCATCGTTCAAACCCTAGATCTAGCCATCATGATGGTGTGATCTTCCTTCAAGATCCTTTTGTTCATCTTCAAGATCCATTTCATTCTTCCCTCAAGATGAATTTAAAGAATATAATCATGAAGGTTTGATTTACATTTGTTGATGTTATGTTCAAGCTTTCATATCAACATACTTGATTACATTTCAAATACAATTGCATTATCTATTGAATTGCATAGCTTCATCGTTAGATCTACTTCTACTACTTGCTAGCATTCTCCATTTCAATTTCAATATTAAGGTTGATTCCAAATCGGGGTTTGACCAAGGCAAACCCCCCAAACAAACAAACAAAACCATTTTTCTTATAGGTACAGGTGTGGAATTTCAGAGCTGAGAGTAGATTTGGATACCCTTTTCGCCGAACTTTTGGGATCTGCGAACAGAATCAGAATTGGACTTCAAATAAAGAATGTAGTAATTGACCTTTTATGAGGGTCAAACCTGACCTCACACCTAACCTGGTCAGGTACAACCTTGAACCTGATCTGGTTAGGTACAACCTCAATTTTGAACCAACCTCAAATTTGACCTTGATTCAATCTTGGAAAAAGATTTCTGGGTTTTGTAGATCTCATAGTTTCGGTTTAGCTACATGAGAATCAACATTTTTTGAGATTTTTTGATAGGGTTTTCAGCCGATTCTTTTTCAGAGGTAAGTACCCTTATTTCTTAATTTCAATATTAGTCATCTACATTTACTTTCTATATCAATACAATTTCATGTAAGTGTAAAATATTGGCTTTGGGGTCTCTTTTATGTGCAAACCATTTTTCTAGGACCCCATCCATATTTTATCCTTTACAAGATGATGTTACACAAGTAAAACAAGAGGAGGTAACTAAAAATAAAGAAAAAGAAAAGATAACACCTTCCTCACTATCCAAGATGAGCATTGATGATGGTGATATACCAATCAAGGGGCAAGTAGACTTAAGCATAATCATGCCCGAGGAAATGATTAATTTTGCAATGTCAATCAAGAATAAGGCCAAGAAGGATAAGCTCAATAAGGAGGCACAAGTAGTTTTAATGGGGAGAGATATATTGTTTGATCTTATGCCAGAAGTAAAATATGAGGACAAGGCTACTCCAATGGAATAATTAGCACATCTAGTCACTGCCACTGGTGATGAGATAATTTTTTTGGAGGATGTAGCTATTGATAAAGAAGAAAAAGAGTATGTTAAGAAAAGATCATAAAATTTAGCATATTCCATTGCTAATGATAGGAACACTCTTACATTGGCTATGAACTAGGTAAAGGATGCACTGCTTGAAGGAGGTAAGACATTGAAGTTTATTTGTGATTTTTCCCATTTCATGAAAGATCTTGAAAAGAAAAAGGGTAAAGTTGACCAGGAGCTGAAATTTTTGTCACAAAACTTTGATCCCATTCATAGGACTACAACATCTTTTAGAATTGAGGTAGGAAATATAAATAAGAAATTAAAGAACTACAGGGATGAACATAATAAAAGAATCATAAACTTGATGGAGCTACAAAGTGTGTTGATTCCTAAAATGGATATCCTACAATAGAGATTGCAAGAAGTTTAGAAAGCTTTAACACCTCGACGTGTAAGTTCACAATGGATGGAATTGAGGAATTAGCATTTTTTCTTCATGGACAAATACTCATCATGGAGAATCAGCATAAGTCTTGGGTTAGTGATTTTCAAGTATTGAAGGCTAATTTTATGGAGATATTCAATAGAATGTAATAGGTTATACTACTCTTGATTAATAAAATTTTTCTTTTTGCATATCATTGTAACAACTTTTTCATTATTTTCAAAGGGGGATAATATTGTAGAGGGGGAATAGTGTAGGGGGAGAGTAGTATAAGGATGCAAACAAAAAAATTAGCTAAGATATTTAGGATACATATGATTACGTGTTTGCAATTCTCACTATATGGTATATCTTTGTTTAGGGAGATTGTTGGCACTTAGAAAAACAAAATTCTAAGTGTTTCCATCAATGCCAAAGGGGGAGATTATTGGCATTTGATGTAGGTGATATATTTTTTGGTCACATGATTGTAGTATGGTGTTTTCATTTTTGGCAACATGATTTGTTGATGACAAGAGATCATATTTACCGATGGTGTTGAAGGATCAAACTGGAAAATCAACTAAGTGTTCAGTCAATCGGTTAGAAGACAATATGTAAGGTACAAATTTTAAGATCTAGAGTTGGATATCAAGTTAAGGTATGTGATCGTACAAACATTATCCACAGAGGCATATTTTACTACATCTATGATCGCATCACTTAGTTTGAAGAATTTTGTAAGTGATTGAGGATTGAAGTGGCACTGGTAGTAAGAACAAATGACATGCAAAGTGAGTTTGATTAGATCAGTCAACCAGTCATTTTTTAGTTAATAAATATTTTATTTATGACTTAATTAATGTTGTTTTTACTTTTTTAGGTTGACCAATGCATTTTGGAGTGATTAGTTTTGAATTTTATGTCATTGGGTAAAATATTTTTTGACACAAGGCCAACTGGGAAAAAAATTGTATAAGAAGGATGAAATCGAGTTTTAAGGTAATGATGTGGTGATGTGATAGGAGTTTTTGATCATGTGAAGATGAAGGAATATTTTTTTGATGTTTAGATGGTGTTGTGATCAGAACTGAAGTGGATCTATTAGACAAGAAGTCTCTTTATCAAATTAGCTTATTCTTGAGTCTATCTCAAGGCAAGCCCTAGCAAGTTTGTAGGTAAAATCCTTTTACAAGATTACTTCTAACAGAGTGAGTAGGATCTTTAACAAGATCTAAACCATAAATCCTCTAACAAGGTGAACTCTCATAAGATGTTTTAGATCCCTTGACATGGTATTCTTTAATATGACTTTTGTAGCTTCTAACAAGGCTAAGTACTCTTAACCAAGTATAACCTCAAAAAGATTTTTGTAATTGCTCCTAATAGGGAATATTTCATCAGTGCACTAGTCAAATTTGTGCTCATCATCCCCACATGTGGTTTTCTCCCTCGAACAAGGATTTCCACAAGAAAAAATACTATCTTATGTTCAATGTGTGAATGGTTTACTTTTTATGCTTCTATGCTATATTATCTTTGCATGCTAGCTATTGTGGAAGATTATTGTTAAAAGTTTCAAATTTTTCGATGCATTGATTCACCCCCCTCTTAGTGCCTTATAATACTAACACTTTTACTAACACCCTTATCATTTCTTGGAAATCTTTTGGGAAGTGTAAGATCTACATCGTCATGATCTAATAAACTTGCACTCAATTATATTATAAGGCTTTTCATAATCTATTATCAACATTCTCACTTTCTAATTATAATCCTTGGCCCATCTCATGGCCTCCCAGCATGTAAGGAGGTTTTCTAGTATGTATCTCCCTTTGACAAATCCAATTTTGGTAGGGTTAATAAATTTTGGAAGAGCACTCTCTAGTATTTTAGCAAGTTGCACTTTGGCCATAATTTTGCATGAGACATTTAAAAATGTAATTAGTATCCAATTATTGATTAGTTTTTTTTCTCCCTCTTTGGGGATTAGTTTGATGAGACGTGTTGATCTCTTTCCCTAGTGTCCCCCACATAATGGCTTCACCATAAAACTAACAAATATTTCTCCTAATCCAATTTATATTACTTTTATAAAAAATCAACAAGAAGCACATCAAGTCTAGGTGATTTGTCACTTATCAAGGCTCTTATAGCCTGGTTAATTTCTTCAACAGTGATCTCTCTACCCCAGCTTTTTGCATCATCCTTATTGACTCATTTTGGAATGATGTTCTTGATTTTTTCTCTAGCTTTCTCCATTGTTGAACCAGAATCTTCTGAGATGAACAAGTTCCCATAAAACTAGACAAAAGCCTTAATAATCTATATATAATTTGTGATAATAACTCCTTCCCAAATATTGTCTATCCTTTCCTTGGCTTCCCTTATTTTTAATAGCTAAAAGAAATACTTTGATCATTTATCCCCATGGTTCAACCAATTCATTTTGGCCTTGACTTTGGCACCCTGAATCTTGATATTGTAATTCCTTCTCAAGGAGTATCTTGCATGAATTATAGCTTCTTTAGTATTCATATTAAGAAGGTATTTTTTAATACAATCCTCAGGATCAAACAACCTATTGTGCAACTCATTTTCCTATTGTCTAGTATCTTTGGCCTTTTTTTGCCTAACACATGAAATAAATTTCTCTAACTCTTTGTAGTTTTTACCCATCTCTCCACCACACTTGTATGATCAACAACCCTTGAATTAAATTATCTGATGACACCAACTACATTAATAATATCTTCATCATCTAGAAACTTGACATTTAGAGAAAAATCATCTTTTGGGTCTCGGAATAGTTGCAAAACCATTTGTGGAAATATCTGCCACCATAGAGTGGTGATCATACAATGTATAAGGTATGAATTTCATGCAAGAACCACCTTCATCCCTCTTGAAATTAAATGTATTTTTATTCACATAGAATTGGTCTAATCCTCTATAGGTCCTACTACACCCCTATTGGAAATTGCACCATGTATACCATATGCATGTTTTATCATGTGTTATCATAAATATTCTTTATTTCCCATCATGGAGGAAATGACTTTCCTTTGGGGCATACTTGCCCATGTAGCGATTAGATTGGATAAAAAGGGATTTGTGAGTGGTTATCCTAGTTTTACCTCCATGTAGCAATAGGTGTTGTTTGAGAAACACACCCACACATGTAGAGGTTCAACCTACAAGAATGAAGTATGTTTCTAGCTTACCCACCATGTTTCATTAGGCATGTTTGAGAAGCAACCCTGTACATGTAGTGATTGGACTCACGGGGACAAGTTTGTTGGTGTACCATAGGTGTAGATACTTCTACATACTTGGGTATTTCATGTTTTTATTACATCATCTCTCTATGTGATTAATGATCTTGTTTCCTTGAGAGAATACATAATGTTCTTAGGTAGTCATGCTACAGTTCCTTTATTGATTCCTATTTCTCTTATAGCATCTAGATCCATGCAGTAATCTAATAATCAATTTTTTAAGTTGTTGAGCATGTTGGGATTTATCTTAGGGCATCCTCATGCATTGTTTTGCAGACTTCTAGGAGTAATCCTATGCCTAGGGGAGAATGTAGTGCCTCCCATGATTTCTTTCTATTGTGTGTTATTTTCATTTGAGATGAATTATTTTTATTATTTATCTATTCATATGATATGCTTAGACATTTCTCTATGTGATGCATTTGGTTACAATCTCTATGTGATGCATTTGGTTACAACAATTTATTTTTTCTTTATTCATATCATGGTTGATTTATATGTTAGGTTATGTTGTTTCTTAAAGTTTTGATCATATCTACATGATGATGCTTTAAGATCATGTGTGGTGCATTTTGTACTCAAAGTCGATGGATTATGGGGATTATATCTAATTTATTGTTATATTGTGTCATTATTGGCATGATGGACGGTGTCACCAGTTAGTATTATTGTATTATCATTGTTATTGTCGAAAAGTATTGTTTGAGTATTTCATTTAAATTGGGATTCTAAAGTATTTATTTTGGATTTTATATTTTAGATGTTATTATGAGTTTTTAAACTTATGTCAAGTGTTATATTTTATTATTTTTAAATCAAGTCATTTTATCATGAAAAAGTGCATTCTCATTTTGGAGAGCATTTTTCATGCCTTATGTTTTCCTTGATTTCTTGAGTTTTGGGGAAAAACCCTTATGAGAAATTCAAATTTGGCTTGTGGAGGATATTTGGGGGAATATATTTTGTGTGTTTTTTCTCAATGTAATCCATGTGTTGACTACTCCCTTTCCTCAAATTTATATCTTGATTAGTGAAGAATTTCTTGACTTCTTATTTCTCAGTTTTGTGCTTATTGAGGTATGTTCTTTGATTTTCTTCACAAATATTTGTTTTTAATGGATTTTAATTTGTTGGAGAAGTATTATTTGATAGATTTAAAATCTTATTGAATTTTTTTTTGAAGAAATGTGATGAATATTTGGATGTTTTCCTTTGTTTACGAGAAAACTAGGGTTTGTTGATTTTATTTTAATTCTAGAATTTGTTTGAATGAATTAGTGGATGAAGGGATTGTATTTTTTGATTGAGAATCAACTGGGTATCAATGGGTTTTCATATGTTTTTGATTGGTTGATTTTGAATTTTTGATGATTTTGGGCTTATTAACTTGTATGCACCCAGATTTGAGAAAATATCATCTTAGAATTAATTTTTTAGAAAATAAGGACGTGGATTTATTTTTTTATTCATTATATTTATGATTTTATAATATTATTGTAATGGATAAACTTGAGAGTCAATTTGATAAGTTTGGGTTTATGATGATTTCCACTTTGTGGTTTGCATCCAACAAGATTCAGGTATGTCATCTTATTATGTGTTGGAAGGAGTTTGGTTTTGAATTTTGTATTGTAATTACTTGTCTTATAGCCTTAAGTGAGTGTGTTGTTAAGTAATAAGATATTTTTAGGCATTATAGAGTCTTGAATGTCCTTTCTCTTGACATGGTTCAATGGAGCTTGTAGTGGAAGCAATTATAGAAACTGTGTAATAAAAATGGTCTTGGTTATGAGGTTTGAATTGTATGAATAATGAGGATTATATATATGGTTTTATGTGTATCAATACTACCTATCCAATAATCCTATCATGGCACATGAGTAGTATATAGGATTCAAGTGGATCCGCACTCTTGGTTGTAGACCAATGGAGTGTATGTCATGAGTATTACTAGCACTGTGTCATGTAATATGGATGTAAGTGTGATGTAAAGAATGTTTAAATGTGGCTTGGTTACTTCTTGTGGATGGATTCTATGGTTTTATGTGTGTTCTAATGGTATAATTAGGTTTCTTGATGTCCTTATGTCATATTGTTTCCATTTTGTATGTATTGCTAGTCTTGGGTATTTGTATGCCTTTGCACCCTCTTTCTTGAGATGTGTTCTCGATCATTTATTCTATGCATCCCTTCTGATTAGATTTTTATTGATTTATTGTATGTATTATAAGCCTTATTGCATATTTGGTTTTGTGTGTGCTTGGGCCATTGGTTATCTTTGTAAGCATGATGGGGAGGGCCTAAGGGTCCCTCGTGTTTAGGTGGCCTAACAAATCACCATTGGGGGCTAGTTTAAATGTGACGAGTAGTCCCATATTCATACTATAACCCCTTCTTGAGCTTATGACATCTCATTTGTGCATTCATACTCTTATAATGTAATGTTGATGTATTTATACTCTTTGTAATGGTCTTCCATTGCCTTGTAATGGATAAAAGATGTATTCATGGTATAGTTGTAAATAGGATTTTTATACTTTACATAATGGAATTAGTTATGAAATTTATGATAGATTAGATTAAATATATCATGTGGTTATTTAACTAGCTTAACTTCATTCTTAAAAACCTTGTTTTGGAGGCTAAGAAGCTAGATCAGTGCTTGTGCCTTCACACTAGCTTCTCCAGCTCTTTGGACTAAGATTGTCCAGTCACAAAAAAAATTCTAACTCTAGATTAGTGTTTAATCTCATTTGCATCTTTGAATAGCGTTTAATATTTTCAACATCTCCACCTACTCAACCGATGTTTTCACCTAGTGTTAAAATGACCTAGGTTTGAGATAATGTGGTTCCTTGCTAGTTGTTTTGAGCCTTTCTCCCTGGCATATCTAGGTCAAGAACATTATGTATGGGATAATATTTTAAGGGTAACATTAAGTTTTAAATGTATTATAAATATATCACTATTTTATCAAGATCTTGTAACTTGTACTTGTCATGAAACCCTTGGAGTACCAATACCTACTACCTATTTTTACCTTATTAAAACTTATGATTGACATTGTACTATGTATAAATAGGTTATTTTATGTATGTTATGATTTTTTAATTTTAAAAAAATAATTCCATCTCTAAAAACATACATACATACATATATATATATATATATATATATATATATATATATATATATATATATATATATATATATATATATATATATATATATATATATATATTTGTCTCATTATGAGGGTTCCTTGGTGAGGCATTACAAAGTTAGAATCTTTTATTAACACCCTTACCATTTGTTAGAAAGATTTTGGGAACCCTAATCTCTCCATCATCATGGTAATATAATTCCACTCAATTCTATCATATAAGCCTTTTTCATAATCTTTTATCAACATGCTCACTTTCTTATTAGAATCCTTCACCCAACTCATGGCCTCCCAAAATGAAAGGAGGTTTTCTAGTATGAATCTCCCTTTGAAAAATCCAATTTTGTTTGGGTTAATAAATTTTAGAAGAAAAATCTCCAATATTTTAGCAAGCACTTTTCCCACAATTCTGCATGAGACATTTACCAATGTAATCGGTCTCCAATTATTGATTAGTGTTTTGTATCCCTCTTTGGGGATTAGTTTGATGAGACCTATGTTGATCTCTTTTCCTAGTGTCACCTATGTAATGGATTCACCATAAAAATAACAAAGATCTCTCCCAATCTGGACTTATATTACTTTTATAAAAAGTCAAGAAGAAACCCATCAAGTTCAGGTGATTTGTCACTAGTCAACGTTCTTATAGCCTAGTTAATTTCTTCAAAAGTGATCTCTCTACCCAAGATTTTTGCATCATCCTCGCTGACTCATTTTGGAATGATGTTCTTCATTTTATCTCTAGCTCCCTCCATTATTGAGCCAAAATCTTCCGAGGTGAACTAATTCACATAAAACTATACAAAGGCCTTCATAATACCCATCTAATTTGTGAGATTAAGTATTTTCCAAATATTTTCTATCCTTTCGTTGGATTCCTTTCTTTTTAATAGCTATTTAAGAAATATTTTGATCCTTTATCCTCATGGTTCTGCCAATTCATTTTAGCCTTGACTTTGGCATCCTAAATCTTGATATTCTAAATCATTCTCAAGAAGTATCTTTCATGGATTAGAGCCTCTAAGAAGGTCTTTTTTAATACAATCCTCAGCATCAAACAACCTATTGTGCAACTTATTTTCCTATTTTATAGTATCTTTGGCCTTTTTTCTACCTACCACCTAAAATAGATTTCTCTAACTCTTTTTATTTTATACCCATCTCTCCACCACACTAGTATGATCAAAAACCCATGAATTAAACAAGTTGATGATACCAAATGCATTTATAACATCTTCATCATCTATAAACTTGACATTTAGGAAAAATAATCCTTTTTGGGTCTTGGAATAGTTGAGGAAACATTTGTGGAAATCTTTTCCACCATAGGGTGGTGGTCATACAATGTAAAGGTATAGATTTTGAATGCAAGAGCCACCTTCATCCTTTTTGAAATTAAAGGTATTTTTATTCACATAGAATTAGTCTAATTTTTTATATATCCTCCTACACCCCTTTCATAAATTTCACCATGTATACCATATGCCTATGTTATCATGCTTATTTCTAGCCAAGGGGTAGAAGTGATTAAGTCTATTCAACATCATGTACCAATAAAACTTTTCTTCATCTTTCTACTCAAACTTTTTACCCCCAAGTTTATCTTAAGGTCTTTCAACCATATTAAAATCTCCACCTATAATCCAAATAATATCTCCCATTTGAAACACCCACTTCCTCAAGTACACCCTCTCCCTGTAGTCATTTTTAGCATATGCAGAGCATATACCAATATTATTCCCCTTGTCTTTAAGAATCACCCACACAAACCTATTGCATGGAGAGGAGTGTCCTCTCAATACTATAATATGTTTCCATTCAGCTCCTATC
This sequence comes from Chamaecyparis obtusa, assembly GCA_027943335.1. Taxonomy (NCBI): domain Eukaryota; kingdom Viridiplantae; phylum Streptophyta; class Pinopsida; order Cupressales; family Cupressaceae; genus Chamaecyparis; species Chamaecyparis obtusa. The sequence continues at coordinate 128,175 of BSBK01003407.1, forward strand.
AAGATGACAACCCCCTATTTCCCCTACAATGATTAGTGGTGAATAATTCTGAATTTCTCCAAATGCACCTCAGATTGATTTCTATTTTGAATGCAACTTATTTTACTTCTTGAAGGATGAGAATATCCATGTTTCTAATCATGTTTAATAATATTTTTATAATATATTTCCTATTTGGAGACTCTAGTCCTTTCACATTCCAAGATGCACACTTCAATTCCATAGGGTTCATGGGGTGGTACCCATTGAAGTCCCAAAGCTCTTATAACACTTGGTAAATACACCCTTGTTCCATCTTATTATGATGTCTAGATTTGATAGAACCACTGGACCTACCCCTATTTCTCTTAACCTTAAATTCAAACATTAATTCAACACCTAAAGTGGGTTTACTAATCGTCTCCTCCTTTTTACTCCTCTTGGACTTGATATTTTTCTCTATTTTATGTCCCTCAACACCTTCAACACCTCATCCACCATATTGTTGGCATGTGATTTTTTGGAGTACTGCGAATCACTTAAGGGTTGTTATTTATGGCAACACTTATATTAGAGTGATCGCATGTTGTGGAGATTGCCACCAGAGTCTCAATCATGAAAATGACTAAGTACAGAATCAGGATGACAGGGTACAGTGGCACAGTTTTGGTGAGTGATGAAGATATAGAAGGTATTATGGCTTACAAAGTTAACTAGAGGTATTTTGGTATATTCAAATGCTTCAGTTAAGATCGCATAAGTTTTGGTTACTAGATTTGTGAGATATAGTGTTTGGAAGATATGCGAAGGCAGTAAAATAGTGTAATAGGGTATATGATCAGTTGCGATGATTAAGGAAGGAAAAGTGAATATGATAACATGCTAAGACCACTTGACCTACCACATGATCTAGATATGATAGAATCACTTGACCTACCCCTATTTCTCTTAACCTTAACTTCAAACATTAGTTCAACACCTAAAGTGGCTTTACTAATCGTCTCCTCCTTTTTACTCCTCTTGGACTTAATATTTTTCTCTATTTTATGTCCCTCAACACCTTCAACACCTCATCCACCATATCACCATCTAGTTTTCCATCACAAGGAAAAATGGCCCATTCAAAGCATCACTCTCCATGACTTTAAAGGCTTTACCAAAAAAATTATCAGAAACATATTCCATGTCCCCAACCTTAAAAGGAAGTGCATTTCCAATAATAGACTAATCCATGTCATTGACATCAAATTGGAGGGGCCTAAATGGGGGGATAGCTATAGTAGGGATCACAAAGAGGGAGTAGTTAGAGAGGCAATCATCCAAATCATAGGCATCCTTGATGGCCTCAAGTGCATACCATTTACCCACCTCATCATGGTCAGAGAAATCTCTCAAATTAGATTGGGTCTCCCCAAGCATTCCCTTCAGCCTCAAGCTCCCCCACCTTAGATTCAATGACAAGGGTCACCCCATCTTCTTATATGTGCTTCTTTAGGTAGTTAGATATCTTTCTTGATAATTCTGAACAAGGACATCCAATTCTTTTAGGGCTGATCCATCTTTTAGGTCCCATTTTTAAATTATTTTTTCAATTTTCATTCTAGTTTTTTATATTCATCTTATTTTATCCACAACCAATTGTTGGGCATTGAAAGTTATGTGTCTTTGAGAGCCACATGAGAGGGTTTACCATTATCAGCAGGTTTGGTAGCTTTTTTTGGATAGAGTGTTTTTCTTAGAGCTTCTTTAAGCCCATTTAATGTTTCAACCATAGAGTGTCTATGTCTCTCATATATAAGGATAGGCTCCTATAACATCTTCTTATTAAGGGTCTTGTTTTTAACCAGTTCATAATCATGTCAAGTCATTTCTTCTTTCCCTTTAAGAGTATCATTAATATTGCTATTAGGTTTAGTATATATCCCTTTCCGTTAGGGTTCACATCCTTCTTTTTGATAGGGTTAGGGATCATATTAGTGTTATTAGCCATTTTACACTTCTCATTGGTTTTATTGGGTTCAACATAGGGAAATTTCACCTATGCTGACCCTCTCTATGATAGAGAAAGAAAAAATTCAATCCATCCAAAACTTCAATTAGGATAGAAATAGTTTCCTTCTCCATCTCAATTTTAAAGACCTTAGGGTGGTCTACATACTAGGATTTGTAGCAACTAGAAACCTCACATCCATGTGGGGAAAAAGTGAGGTTGATTCCTCCAATATGATAACCCTTCCAATAACTTCTAATTTTTTTGGCAACAAATTCCAAAGGTAAGGGGACACACATTTGATCATGACCCATCTGTGGCACGATAAGGCCAATTCTCATATTTATTGGCTACTAAAGACCGAAAAATATCCCTAAGGACACAAGCCAATGTTCTAGAATTGGTGTTTAACAACTTCTCTCTAATAGAGAGGGTTTTTGAAAAAAATAACAAACCTCTCAAGATCATTCTACAAAAAGTATAATGAAACCCTATTTTTTGTTCCAAACATTACACATCTAGTCATTCATGAAATCATGAGATGGTAACTTAATAATATCTTGTGCCGCTTAAAAAATAGCAGTTTTCTTTGAGTACACCTTTTTTGCTATCGATTTCTTTGCAAATTAGAAGATTAGGTTTAACAACAAGTGAAGAAACAAGGGAACCCTTACCTCCTTTAGTTCCATTGTGTTTAGAAAAATCCACGCTTGGTGAAGGATCTGACACAAATCTTGCATCCACAAGTAGCGTCCCTTCCTCCAGCATAGCTTCTCTAAAAGTCTTCTTACCATCTCCGGCGACATTCAAACTAGTGACAAAAGTATGAATGGCATTATTTTGGCCATCACCCATAAACCTACCAACGAATTAATAACCTGACAAAGGTATGAGGGCGGCCTCATGGTGATCAGTTGAAATACTATTCACACTCTTGTGGGAGGCCTCATCAGTGTGTTTTAATAAATGGCCCTAGTTGTATAGCTAAAATTATCTCTATATTATTTTATTTAGCAACTATGCAGAAAATATTTCAAGTTAATTTAGTCGATAGGCTATTTGTGGGAGCTTTGCTCCCTAAAAATAAATTTTCTATCGGAAATTGTCAGCCTCTTTAACTGATTTTTTTTTATGCAAATCTTTAGTATAAGTCAATTAGATTTGTGTGATGAAGTTACTCATCTGCATGAAATTAAGATCTACTAACATCAATTTAATCAAATACAATGCAAATTTAACTAAAATTGAAATTATGATCTATATTTTCCCATGGATCTCTAGAAAGAAGTGGTAAGTGAAGCTCTCAACTACAATCCTCACTAGTGACACCTCTAAAATGAGAAATGATGTTGCTACTCTGCTTATGCTATGCTTCTATGATGATTCTAGCTCAAGAATGATGAAATTATGATACTAAATGCTCAAAAATGCTCAAATTGCTCATGGAAATGATCTCAATTGCCTATAGTAACAATGCTATGCAAATGAAATTCCAAGATGGAAATGCTCTCCAAAATGCCTCATACTTATAGTAATTTCCCAAGGGTAGGGGGTGGAGTGAAGTAATCATGATTATCCCATGGTTAAGTCAAAAACTTTGCTTTGTTCATAAATGGGGGGACAAATGAGGGGACAAGCCTTTAAATGGTTTCAAAGCTTTGGACAATTTAAATGTTTTGAGTAATTTGTGTCCTTTTTGTCTCAATTTTTATTTGTTGATCACTTTGTTGAAAGAAAATAAGGAATATTAATTCAATTAATTAATTAAATTTAGCCATGGAAGGGTAATAGGTTCATTTTGATTTTGAATTAAACAACTATACAATTAATTGATTAAAATCACTTATATAGTGTTTTTGGCCCTTTTTAAGCTTCAATTTAATTATTTAACCTCATTATTTAATTTTTCCTTTGCTTTAATTGATTTTGCTCAACTTTATTTAATTATGTTCCTTTTAATGCATTTTGATCCATTTAATTGATTTTGAGCCATTTAATTGATTTTTGCAATTTAAAAGTATTTGTCCAATTTTACATGTCTACAAATGCCCCTCTTTGAATCAATGTGCGAAGAACATTGGTTCAAAGATCCTTTAAGTCCTGATTGTTGATTCCTGATGTGATTGATTGCTGCCTCTTAATAAAAAAAATTATGATGCCCCACTGATTTCATGATGTTTGATTGCAATTTCAATTTGATATCCTTATGCCCCCTCAGAAATTAAAACATATTAATTTCTTGATTTCAAAAAATTTGATTTGATGTTTGATTTATCAAATATGTTTTCATTTCTGACTATTTGATGAGATGTCATGATTTGAAGAATATGCCCCAATTTGTTTTAATTACTCCATATAGGTTCAACTCCATTTTCACCTCCAAAATTAGGTCAAACTACCTTAAATAGGTTGATAAACCTTGTTTTACTATTCATTTTTACTTTTCATCTTGGTGATTTTTGCTTTGATCCTCTAGTGATATTCGAGATGGTTGTACCGATTCGGGAGCATAGATTCGAGAGGTGCCAGAGATATGTGAGGCCACCTGAGTATGGACCTCTGATAAGTCATTATAAACTTTGATTGTGCATTTATGGTGCATTTATGATCATTTATTGCAATTTCATGTTTCGTCGTTGCCTTGAATTTAAGAACTTTCGCCTAGGAATGGTTTTAATGTCGCTTAGGGTATTTTACTATCGCGTCCATGGTTTTTACTCCCACCTCCATGTATTTTATCCTTGCTCAGGAAGATTTTGCTCTTGCCTAGCACTAGAACAACTCTCGCCTAGAGCTAGGTTAAACTGCCCCTTTTCTGATAGGTTGTTGCTTATGATAACCCTAACAGATTTACTGTCGCCTAGGCTAGCATTCATTGTCACGTAGCCTAATTCACTATCGCTTAGCAGGAAAACTATCATCTGACACCAGAATAATATCACTTGACATGTGTTCACTATCACCTAAGGTTAAATGTCACCTGGCATGATAAAAATCATGCCTACTGACTATTTGGAAAAATTTTGTACTTTTCACACATGTAATTGATTGCGTCTGATGAAAATTTTAATAACTCTTGATGATAGATTCGGATGATAAGTGTAGGTCTGTTATTGTCAACAAAACAATTGGTTTAGGATATCTGGATAGTGGTACCTTGGGATATGATTTATCAATCCCATTTAGGATAGTGATTAATAGGATAAATCAATCAGTGTGAAAACCGATATGATTTTGATACTGCCGCTTCATTCTCAGGATATAGAGAAATGAATGATGGTACTTGGTGTGATGACTTGAGACTTTTGAGAAGATTGACTTGAGATAATTCCTTGATATGATGTACTGATATGATTCATTTTGCTTTTCCAATAGGATCACAGCCCTACCTTATACATCTGGTCAATGGCATCTTGGGTTATTGACTTGAGTTAGGCACTCACAACAGCTAAGTTATGTGTTATCATGTGATGTGGATTGAGATTTTTTCTCAACCTCCCATGGTTTCAGATAAACCATGGGTTACTGACTATAGTGGCAGAGCAATGGCACTCCGACCACAACACATTTGACTTGTCATATGGAGAGATGAGTATCACGCCCGAGGACATGTATAGATTGCTTCAGATCCTATGCAGAGGAGAGGTGGTATATTATGATTCTATCTATGATTCTTCTATCTACCAATGAGTTTTCGGGGACAACACTATAGGAGATGGGGATACTATTACATGGCCTCAATTTGCATCTTTTTTGACATTACCAGTAGTTTTAGGTGTAGTGATTGGTGGTTTACTACTTCCTGACCGGAGAGGTCATGGTTTTTTAGTTAGTTGGGGTAGGATCATGGAGGATTTACTTGCTCATCCTCGATGGTTTGATTGGGGTTCTTGCATCCTGGCGCAGTTGTATCATGATTTACATGAGGTGGTGTATCGGGGTAGTGCATCATTATCAGTGGGTGCCATTATTCTTCAGTTGTGGATATGGGAGCATCTTCGCATTACTAGGCCCATTTTTTATAGGGTTTGACATCGGGGATTTCCTTATGCTTTCCTTTACATTGGGATGGTGATTTAGCACCACTTGGGTCACTTGAATTACTAGAGATGTCAGATTGATGATCTTGATCAAGTTACATGGTGTCCTTACCTCAATTGTGATAGGTGGAGAGAGGATGAGGATGAGTTACCATACATGTTCGCCCCTTGTTGGATGATTGGGCATACTACCACTACTATTGAGTGATTCTCCTTTGGCAAAGTTTTGAGATAGTATGGTCAGACATAGGATATGCCTCAGGGAAATGCACTATATGCTCGAGTACAGGCAGAGATCTCTTTATGGGGTCCATGTATTGATTATCAATTTGCATTAGATCATATTGTGGGTATGACTATTTGTAGATGGGAGATGCTGACAGGTATTGCAGATGCAGGAATGTCCCATGAGTATGCAGATTGGTGGGCTCGCAATAGGTTTCCTCATTTCACTAATCCAGCTGAGCTTATTCTTGGATGTCGTGATGGTGATAGGGATGATAGACATTGGAGAGGATGAGGACATAGACATCCTCAGGTTGTGATAGGTAGAGGACAGATGAGACGGGGTCATGATCATGGGGATGCTAGAGATAGACCGGCTAGAGCGCAGGATGATGCAATTGATAGATAGCCTAGAGAAGATAGACATGATAGAGCTCATAGACATCAGAGAGCTTAGAGATAGGCATAGGTTGATGCAGCTAGGTAGATTCCTGTGGGATTGGATCCCTTGGTATAGTTACAGAGAGTAGCCTTGGCTTAGCATGATGATGATGCAGCTCAGCAGGATTAGGCACAGCAGGATGATGGTTCTCCACAAATGCCTCCCCCAGCTCCATAGCCACAGGGTGCACAGGGTGATCATATTGATGGATTATCTCAAGATATGAAAGTATTGAGGATAGATATTTCCATTGTTCTAGGTCAGTTGGATCAGGTTACCTCTTTATTATAGCAATTTGTATCAGCCATGGTTGTTCCAAGACAGGATGGAGTGGGTACTTCATAGGCTCCTCCCCCACAGGATGGTAGAGGTCAAGATAGATTTGGTGCTGCAGTCTCTTGATTGATATAGTTACTCATTAATGATGTCCTCTTTGTTTCATATGTCATGTTATCCATTGCTCAGAACATTTGATGTAGCACTTTGATGACATTGTATCTTGATATACTGATTTGATGATCATATGATGAACACTCTTTTGATGATATATATATGATATACTCTATGGTTCGTCTTGATGATTTGGTTTATGAGATTATCTTTTATGCAGCTATATGATGTGTGTATGAATTTACTTTGTTTTTATGCTATGGATGCAGTATCTTATTTTATGATATACATAGATGTATGCAATGATGTATGGATGTTTTCTTTTTCTAATATGTGGATAATGAATAAGGCATGGATGCAAAAGATAATCTCATTTTCTTTGTAGTGTTTTGATCAAGAATAAATGTTTGTTTGAACCCCATTTTGCTTTAATGTTTTGACTAACCAGGATTATTGATGTACCCCCTCTTGCCCTTGGAAAATTAACCACAAACAAATGCATTTAATTTAACAAGATAATGCAATTAATCTAACATGCAATGCAATGCAACCTAAGTGTCACCAGCTTTTAGCAAATACATGCCCTGAGGATAAATTTTCATCATTGAGCAATTTGAGATCGGAAAGCTTAGTACAATCACCATTTACCACATCATGATGATATGAATACTACTTTTATCACATTTTGGTAACCTCATTTTTGAACCAAGTACAACCCTCACTAGTTGGATGACCAAACTATGGGAGTCTGAATACCGGTGTCAACGGATTCAATTTTGCAAGTGGATTTTTGGTATTAAGATATAGAAGATCTAAATAACCAAGGGATCTATTTGCATAAACAAGCAAAGGTCAACTTGCCCTCTTATGAGATAGTCCTCGATGGTTCTTTGATGACCATGCCATTAGATGAACTCTCATAAGTTGATGAATCTTCCTCCAAACAATCACTCAAAGGCAAGAAAAATGTCATATCTTTATCATGGCTAATCTAGTCGAAACATCATTGAATAGCTCAAAAGATATGATGAAAAGTCAATTTCATCAAGATTTATCAAGAAAATTTCAAGTGTTTTACCATGTTTCATTATTTTTCCGAGAAAGAAAGCTTTGAATGTTTTGCCATGTTTTAGGATTTTCCAACAAGTATTTCCAAGTATTCTGATCTTTAAGGTGTTTTTGTCCATTTTTAATCCCGAATAATAAAGTCAATGAAGGCTCAAGGATCATGTTGTAGGGTCAAATACTTAGGCTCAATAAAATTTCCTCTCTTTTGAAACTCTGATAAATCTCTCTCTGACATGACTGATTGTACCACTTATTGAATCCATTTGGTACCAAATTTTCAATCTTCGTCTGGCCCCAGAGGATTAATGTGATCGGTTGACAAACTTAGGGCTGATAGACAATGCAATAATGCGACTGACTGGCTTTATTATGACTATGTACGAATGACGGATGTGATGGTGGTTGTCCAAATGAGATGGGAAATGCAATATGGACATATGTGACTAGGAAAGACAAACTTAAGGAAACAAAAGGCGCTTGTTTACCAAATTTTCACCCTTTGGATGGATCAAGCTCTTTTTTTCTATTTTTAAAGCTTTTTACTTTCTTTTTGCTACCAAGGTGCCTATTGCTAGGTTTTCACCAAGGCACTTTTTCTCTTTTTCCAATTTTTTTGTATTTTTCTTTTTTTTATCATCAAGGCACCTATTTGCTAGGTTTTCACCAAGACAACATCTTTTTGAATGTTTTTCCTTTCTTCATGCTCAATTTTTCAATGTTTTTGATCTTTTGTGCTTTTCAAAAAAAATTTGGTATTTTCAGAATCTCTTTTGAACTATGTACAATAAATGTGATGCTCTCTCATCTGATACTCTTTATACTCTTTTGTCTAACTCATGTGTAGAACCTTTTGAGATGAATACTGTTAATGGGTTCTTGAAGCTCCTCTCCTTCACAATCTGATAATTTATAGGTTCCTATGCCAAATGAAGATACTATGATGAATGGGCCAAGCCAATTAGCTTCTCATTTTCCTTTCTTCTCTCTTTCAACCTGATTCTTTGGGTTTTCCCTCAACACTAAGTCGCCTACCTGAAAGACTCTTGGTTTAATATGTTTATTATAGTTCTTCAAGATTCTATTCTGATACACTTTTAGGTGCTCATAAGCTTGTGTTTGATGTTCTTCAAGTAACTCCAACTGTTGAAGCCTAACTACTCTATAGTCTTCATCTGTGATCAATCCTTATAATGATACTCGTAAAGACGAGATTTCAACCTCTAAGGGTAGAACTACTTCAGCCCCATAGACTAATGAGAATGGTGTGGCTCTTGTGGGTGTTCTTATGCTAGTTCTATAGGCCCATAATGCTGGATTAATTTGCATATGCCAATCCCTTCTTGATTTATTGACCAACCTTTTCAAAATCTTCAAGATATTCTTATTTGTGGCTTCGGCTTGCCCATTTCCCTGAGGGTAATAAATTGATGATGAATGGTGAGTGATATGAAATGTAGCACAAAGTTCATCAACATCCTTATTCTTGAACTTTTTTCAATTATCTATTATTATGGCATGAGGAATACCATATCGGCAAATGATGTGATTTAAGATAAACATGGAAATTTGTTTACCCATTGCCGTTATCAAAGGAACCGCTTCAACCCACTTAGTGAAATATTCTGTAGCGGTTATGATGTGTTTGTGCCCATTTGAAGAAGGTGGATGTATGACACCAATTAGGTCAAACCCCCCATTGATAGAAAGGCCTTGGTGTGACAAATGGGTGTAATTCCTATGCCGGTGCATGTATCATGTCACCATGATATTGACATTTACTACATGTCTTCACAAAATGGCAAGCATCATTTTCTAATGTCTTCCAGAAATACCCTAAGCAAAGGATTTTCTTAGCTAGGTTTAGACCACTTGAGTGTGACCCGCAAATGCCTTCGTGAACCTCATGTAAAGCTAACTTAGACTCTTCTTCCTCTAGACACCTAAGTAATGTCCCATCAAAACCCTTACGATACAATGTTTCAGAGAGGATGAGGTATCGGGCTGATTGACAGATAAAGTTTCATTTTTGAGCTCAGGTTTGGTCTAAGGGTAGCACTTGGTCTTTAAAATATGTGTATATAGGTCCGTACCAAGGGGAGTCATGTCCATGTAATAGAGCAAAATTTGGGTGTTAGGAAGGTTGAATGCAAGTTTTACCAACTCTCCCACGAAGAACTCATACTTCTCATTTTGATCCGATTTTTGTAACAAGGAAGCCAAGGTGGCCGTGGCATCAGCTGCTCCATTTTTCTCTCTAGGAATCTGCTCAAATGTGATTAAGGCAAAATACTTCTTCCACCCATCAATCATAGTCTTATATGGAATCAACTTTTCATCTTTGGTGTTATATTCATTGTTGACTTGATTGACGATGAGTTGAGAATCTCCATAAACTTGGAGCTCCGTTATGTTCCATTCTAAGGCCATTTTGATGCCTATGACTAGTGCCTCATATTCCACTATATTGTTTGTGCATGGAAACATAAGCTTGTAGGACTTTGGAATGGTGTAACCTTGAGGAGTGACCAATAGTATGCCAGCACCGGAACCTCCTTGAGTATAAGAGCCATCAAAGAATAACTTCCATGTTTTTGCTTCTATGTTGACAATGACAGAATCCAAAAATTCCACTTGAATAGTTTTTGTAGAAGTCATGGGATTCTCAGCTAAATGATTTGCTATTGCTTGCCCTTTTATTGCCTTTTTATTGACATACTCAATGTCAAATTCACTCAATATCATAACCCACTTGGCTATCCTACCCGTTAGGGCAGTTTTGCTTAACAAATACTTGAGAGGATCAATTTTGGCAATTAACTTGACCTTATGCATCAACATATAATGTCTCAAATTTTGAGATGCAAACACCACTACTAGGCAAGCTCATTCCATGAATGTGTAATTAAGCTCATATTTGATCAAAGTCCTACTCAAATAGTAGATAGCTCTTTCCTTTCCTTGTTCATCTTCTTGCACTAAAAGCACTCCTAGTGATCTTTTGGTAGCGAATATGTATAGAAGAAATGCTTTGCCCTTAATTGGTGGCATGAGAATATGTGGATTTATCAAATAAGTCTTCAATAATGTGAAAGCTTGATCACATTCCTCATCCCACATGAATATAGTATCCTTATGTAACAACTTGGTGAAAGAATGACATTTTTCAGCCAATTGAGAAATAAATCTCCTTATGGATTGGATTTTGCCTTGTAATGATCTCATTTAGCTGATGTTCTTAGGTATCTCCATGTCTATGATTGCTTCTACTTTCTCCGGGTCCACTTCAATTCCTTTAACGGAAACTATATAGCCTAATAGCTTGTCGGATTGGACACCAAAGGCACATTTCTTTGGGTTTAATCTAACTTTGAATTGTTCCAACCAGATGAATATCTTCTTTAGAATTTACAAGTGTTCTCTTTTGTGAGACTTTGCTAGTATATCATCCACATAATCCTCTAAAAAAGTGTGCATCATGTCATGGAAGATAGTTGTCATGGCCCTTTGATATGTGGCTCTAGCATTCTTAAGGCCAAAGGGCATGACGTTCCAACAAAAGTTGCCCCAAGGGAAAGTAAAAGTTGTCTTTTCTTGGTCTTTGGGTGCAATTTTGATCTGGTTGTAGTTGCTAAAACCATCCATTAATGAGTACATGGAGTGACCAGCTGTCAAATCCACTATGGCATCTATGCTCAGAAGTGGGAAATCATCCTTAGGGCATGCAAGATTCAAATCTCTAAAATCCGTACACAGCCGAATAGATTTATCATGCTTAGTGACCAGTACAATGTTAGAGATCCGTTCAGCATATGCTATTGCCCTTATAAATCCAACCTTTAACAATTTTTCCAATTCTGCCTTCACTAGGAGAGCCACATGTGGGTGCATTTTTCATAGCTTTTGCTTCATGGGTTTAACCCTAGGTCTAACATTCAAATGATGCATTATGAAATCAGGATCCAATCCAGGCATGTCGGCATATGACCATGTAAATTTTACTTGTTTCTCTTGGAAAAATTTGATGAAATCTTCTCTTTCTAGAGGTGTAAGTGATGCTGCCAAGTGTATAAACTTTGGATCCAATTCTATCCAGATGTTGACCTTTTCTATCAGTTCTATAAGAATAGGTGACCTTTCTTCCTCATGGTCAGGAAAGGTATCCAATCTCTCTTCCTTTGGTGCCACAGTTGGGTTTTCACCAAAGGAAACATCTTTTATTTTCATTTTTTTTTGTTCTAGTGGTGCCACATAGTGGTTTTCAACACTAGAACTTTTCATTTTCTTTTTTTTTTCTTTTTTTTCTTTTGACTAAGAGAATGGACCCCCATTGTGCTCATCATATCCATATCAAATTCGTTGGTGAAAGAGGGTTCAACCGCATTAAAATATTGGTTCATTGCTTGGTCGTTTGGAAAGTAAAGTAAGTCATTTGGCTCAGTTTGGTCCCAATCGATGAGGTCTAGATGCATCAAAATTAAGGATTCATTGGGTAAAATGTCATCAATATGGTTTATGGACATGACTTCATTTGAGGGTTCATACATTGTATCGTTTAGATCTATGATGTGAGCTTCCTCGAGATGGTCCATGGAAGAAGGGTCAAAATCCCCTTCACTTGAGTCCTCTTCAACTTCTACAGGAAACAATGTGGGAAAAGCCACGAGTGGATTAAACCTAATGTTTGAATCTCCCTCCTCCAAAGGCCTCCAAAATGTCTCTATCCATGCTTGATTGGTAGGTGCATGCCCTATGTTAATATCTTGGATATTAGGTTCTTCATTGATTTGAACTTCTTGCCTTGGGATTTTTGCATAAGTATGTATTGCGATCACCTCCTTATCTTGACATGATTCATCAAATAGGGTATCCCACTCATAATCCCATGAGTCATCACTATCTCCATCGAATTCTAAGGCATTTATTTGAGGATAAAAATCTTGCATTGGGCTCGAGCTTTCGCCTTTGTATTGGTAGCCTACTCCAGATTTTTCTTGTTTTGCCCTCCAAGTAGGTTCAATGGGTTATAGTAACCCTCTATTTCCTTGGCCTAAGGGTCCTCTTCCCTTATATCACATCTTCTGCATAATCTCAAAACCTTTCCCATATTGCTCGGTTCGTATATTAACATGCTGAATTCATTCCATGGGAGTGTTTGAGGTATCTTCTTCATCGTGATAGAGCCATTGAAGGACTTCATTCTCCTCTTTGTCGAATGCTACTTTGTCACTTTCTCTTATGAAGTAAGAGTTTTACTTGTGAGGCAAAGATCCTTTTGATGGTTTTCCATGTGTCCTTGGAGACGTGGGCATGTCAAATAAGGAAATGGAATATTCCCCTACTCCTTTTGAACTAATTTTGCACTGTTTGTCAAATGCCTGCATCATCTTATCCATTTTCTTATAATTTTCCTTTTTAGCTTCATCTTTTTCTTCTCTAGTAGGTTTATAGGGTACTATCTCTGACTTGCGAGTTTGATATGAACCTTCACTAATAATTGGACCCTCGTAGCTCATCTTTTCCTTTCCCTTAGTTGATGTCGTTGAGCTAGCTTGAGGAGGATTTTGAGTAGCATTTAATGTTATGACCAGATCATCCATTTTGGTATCTTCAATGGTGACTCTTTGAATGATTCCTTCTTGGTTATGTGGAATAAATAACTCATGAAGGGGTTTGAGTGCATTGCAACATTGGAATGGGTTTGAGTCCCCTCCAACTGTGATTTCTTCACCCATGTACAGAAATTTGATGCATTGGTGGTACATGGATGGGACTGCTTGCATCTCATGAATCCATGGTCTCCCCAACAAAATATTATAAGTTAACTTCATGTCCAATACTTGGTAATTGGTGTCTTTCTTGACTAGTCCCACTTGGATGGGCAATACGATCATGCCTTTAGAGGCCCTTTCAACTTCATCATAAGCTTTAATGGTGATTTTTTTCGTAGGGTCAATGCAAGATTCAGACAACCCTAAGGATTTAACAAGACTTAATGTACAAATGTTAAGACCAGCTCCTCCATCAATGAGGGCTCTTTTGACTCTATGCCTTTCTATTAGGACCTCTATATGCAATGGTAGATTTTGAGGATGGGTTATAGACATGTCATCTTGATAAAAAAATGAGAGACAATGAGGTGCCACAAGATGACCTACCATATTTTGGAACTTTTCCTCTTCTAAGTTAGTAGGAACATTTGTCTCTATTACAGCTTTTTCCAAAATATCCTTATGGTTCTGGGATAACTTCAACAATTCTAAGATAGAGATTTGCGCTGGAGTTCTTTGCAACTGATCAACCAAGCTATAAGGTTTTTCTGTTGTAGAAGGTTGCTTGACCACGATGTTGGACTGTGGAGTGCTAATAACTTTAGGAGCAGCTCCTTGTAGAGTCATTCTAGAATTATGCCCTCTTGTAATGACATTTGATGTCTCTTTTTGTGGTTGTTCATTAATTATTATAGCATTCACAATGTTATCATAAGGTGGTGCAAAGTTAAGATTATTAGCACTTTGTTTCTTGCCATTAGATGACTCCCCTTTATCATGTTTATAGAAAGGTTGTTTGAATGCTGTATGATCTTCATTGTTTTGAGGTCCATCAATGGTGATCATTCCATTATGGATTAAATCTTGCACTACATTCTTTAGTTGTAGACATTTTTTTGTTGTGTGCCATCGAATTCTGTGGTACTCACAATGGCTATTGGCACTCCACCAACTAGGCTTGTTATTTGGCTCATAAGGCTGAATGCTAGGTAAAGTAATGACATTATTAGCCATGAGAGTCTTTAATGCATTTTCAAGGGGTTCACCCAAGGGTGTGAAGTTCCTTTGGGGGGTTGGCCTCAAATATTTATCAAATTTAGTACTCCTTGAATTATCTCCTTGATTTCCATTATTGTTATGGTTGTTGTTGGATGGCACATTGGAAAGCTGATTGGTATTATTCACCTGATTAGGTGTCCTTGTAAGAGCAAAGGGGACCACCTTCAAGTTGCTAGATTCAACTAGTCCATCATTCACAATTCCCTTATTGTTGTTCTTATAACGTTTGTTACTATTGAACCAATTATTCTTTGATTGTTGCCATTGTTACTATTGTTGCCATTGTTGCCATTGTTGGAGTTGTTCTTGTTATCTTTGTACAGTTTGAGTTCTCCACCTTTGACCAGCACTTCCTCCATTGTTACTCTATTTTCAATTAGATCTTGAAAGGTCTTTGGACATTGCATTCGTAATCAGTAGTTCAACTCATTGCTTAAACTATTTATGAAGATATCCATCTTCTCTTTTTCAGGCACACTTCTAGGATATCTTGCAAAAACTATCCTCCACCTTTGTAGAAAAGTGAGGAATGCCTCTCCATCCTTTTGTTTAGTGCTACATAATGTTATCATCATGACCTCATGTTTAATATTATATGAGTAATGGGCCACGAATTTCGAAGCTAGCTCTTCGAAGGTCTTAATGCTGGAGGGTAACTTAGAAAACCACTCCATAGCCATGCCTCCTAAGCTTTGCAGAAATAATATAATTAAATATGTTGTAGCATGCATGAACTCTAAGCTCAATGTACAAAACTCCCATAAGTGATCTTGGGGATCTGTCGTTCCTTCATACTTGTCATACTTGGGGAACACAACATTGATTGGGAATGGCACCATAACACGACTTTTATCAAACAGGAATGGACACAATGCTTCTATGGAGAAAGGCTTAGGAGCCCCGCTTTGCCTAATGTTGTCCAATTGCATTTGAAACATCCTAAATTTCTTGTTCATGATGTCTAAGGTACTTTCCTCAACTTCCAGTGCTTTGAGTTCGTTGACATCGTAGTCACAGGGTAGCTTGAGACCTTTTTGTGCTAAGTCTAGGAAGTGTTTTTCTCTATCTCTGTCCATTTCCTTTTCCATGAGCTTTCAAAAATAAGGACATTGGATAGCCTCACTAACTTTTTCATTTGTGGCATCTTCTTTCGTTGCTTCGGTGTGAGTTCTAGTGTGAGTTTGGTGAATACCTTGAGCATTTTGATCTGCTCCTCCATTGTTGGTATTGCCTTGGTTAGTAGTGTTGCCCTGGTTATTTATATCATTGCCCCCGTTATTGGCATCACCTTGGTTAGTGAGATCAATACCACTATTATCTTTGCCACCCAAACCACCATAATACATCATGTTGTCTTCTACTTCTTGTTCGGCCAATTTTTGGGGTATTCTAGGAGTGGTAGATTCTTCTCCTGGGTAAGGGAGTTCTTATCTTAAGTATGTTTCGTCAACTTGCGAGGTTTGCTTAATGTAGTAAGATCTAGTGAAAGCAAGCATGAACCTTGGAGAATAAGAGTAAAAACTACCTGGGGTCTAATCCTTTGCAAAATTTTGAAAAATGTGTAGAACAGGATTTTTGACCAAACTACAAGCCTAAGCAGTGAGAACACGGAAAAGGGTACTCGAATATGCTTGTAAAATTTTTTGACCCACCCTAAAAATACTCTATGTTTTCCCTTTTAAATTTTTGGGCATCACTGAACCAAGTGTAGGCATGATTAAAAGTTTTAAACGTGTGTACTGGTTTCTTGTTAAGCGATACACTGTAGGTTACTAGGCGAGACTTTGTTAATGCTAGGCGGGTTTCCAGTTTTTCCAGGCGTGTTTGAAATTTTTCTAAGCGTGACTTTAGTATGTCTACACATGTTTAAACAAGTCACAAGTGTGACTGAACCTCTGATAGGTGAGTGTGTTTTGTGCACAGGCGGCACTTCTCTGACCAGGGTATAAGATTTTGAATTTTTAAAATGTGTAAGATCAGTCTTTCAAAATTTATGTGTTTGAAAATAGAAAAACAAGCACAACACACACATCACTTTGTCATCATGTCCCTAAAAACATTCTAACGTGTATGTTCTCTGATGTTTTTCACAAGTATATCACAATAAAGAGTTCCAAACAGCCTACCTAAAGTCAATTTTGGCTTGTAAACATGGCTCTACAAGGTGGCTTTGCTATTTTACCAAGTTTTAATAAATATTCCATTCAAATAGACTTCAATCTCTCAATCCTCCGAGGAGGCTTCCCACACGCACCGAAGTATGATTTTGTGCAATCCGTTAAGACTACTAGAGGAAGGTTGAAAAATCAAAATTCATTTGTCATGCACCCCATTAAGGATACATGCATTTCATTTTAGAGTGGGTCAGATTCCCGTGGCAAAAGTGAGTGTATCCCACTTTGGGCTGTCCCTCTCACCAGCCTCATTAAGGAAAACTCGAGAGGCAAGCCCACTAAATCTCTATTTTAAATAACATGTTCATGGAAAGCAATGAAATGGAATTAAGGTTAAGTGTTTGGGAATTTGGTTCACCTAAAAGGTGAAGAGCATATCCCTAACTTTCCCTTTTGTTCCCAAACACTTCAAGGAATTAATTGTTCTTTCTCAACCTCTTGACAAGGAGGTTCTTAAAATTGAAATATTTGGTTAAATTCCCTCCTTATTAAAGCTAGATTCAAATGAAATGTCATAATTTAAGGGAATGCAAGCTTGATCATGTAAAATACCTTTCCTTGTAGCTAGCAAAAGGCTAGGGGCATTTTTGAATCATTGGTTTTCATCTTATTTCCACTCACCTAGTGGTGATCATTCCCGCTCCCTCCTCCAACAAATTAGTCCAACACAACCAAGCAAAGTGAGGGGAAACCAAAATTGAATTTACAAAGCATGCATTTTATGTAATGAATTTTAAGCCTTCTAATTGCAAATCTTTCAAACAAGAATTTGAATTATGGACTAAAGATCCAATTTAACGAAATAAACTTTGTTTTATAGTCTTCAATGATTTTAAAGTAATTTTGAAATACCTTATTTTCTTCTTCTAGTGTACTCTCAAGAACAACCTTTATGTGCTCAAAATTCTCCTTCTTGATCCTCTTTCTTAAAGCTTTTTCCTCTTTGTTGAATATGCTCTCAGGTCTTTGCGCTTTTCTGTGACTACTCATATACTGTCAAATCATAAAAATAGAGAGTTAGCCAAGTAATTTGATCACATTAACTGCAAATATAGATAGTAGGTCTCAAGCGACATCGTCCAGCTAATAAGCGTGACTAAACTGCTGACAGGCATAACTTTGAGAATAGAGTGTCACTTTACAGCGGCTCAAGCGATATTCAAAGTTACTCAGGCGTGAAAAGTTTATTCAGAGGCATAAGCAAAACTTAAAATTGTGCAAAAATATTAATGCTAAGTGTTACTTTAACAACAATAAGCGATAATTTTTCTATTCCAAGCATGATTATAACTTTAAAGTGCGAAGCAAAGCATAATATAAAGTGACAATAATAAAATGTAGACAATACTCCTTGAGTCACAGGTGTGACTATGAGCCGTAAAGGCTGAAGGCTTTGTCATCGGAAGTGGGGATCTCCAGCTAGTAGGTGCTAATACAGAGCTCTTAGGCAACAAAGAACTGACTGTAGGCATGATTCAACCTCCTATAAGCATGACTTTTCCAGTTTCCTGCAAGCAATTCATGGAAAACAGAATATCCAAGCATGCAAATGGAGATGAAAATGATGAAGTGAGGCTTAGGGCCCCATGGTGGGTGCCATTTGTGTGATGAAGTTACTCACCTGCATGAAATTAAGATCTACTAACATCAATTTAATCAAATACAATGCAAATTTAACTAAAATTGAAATTATGATCTATATTATCCCATGGATCTCTAGAAAGAAGTGGTAAGTGAAGCTCTCAGCTACAATCCTCACTAGTGACACCTCTAAAATGAGAAATGATGTTGCTACTATGCTTATGCTATGCTTCTATGATGATTCTATCTCAAGAATGATGAAATTATGATACTAAATGCTCAAGAATGCTAAAATTGCTCTTGGAAATGATCTCAATTGCCTATAGTAACAATGCTATGCAAATGAAATTCCAAGATGGAAATGCTCTCCAAAATGCCTCATACTTATAGTAATTTCCCAAGGGTAGGGGGTGGAGTGAAGTAATCATGATTATCCCATGGTTAAGTCAAAAACTTTGCTTTGTTCATAAATGGAGGGACAAATGAGGGGACAAGCCTTTAAATGGTTTCAAAGCTTTGGACAATTTAAATGTTTTGAGTAATTTGTGTCCTTTTTGTCTCAATTTTTATTGGTTGATCACTTTGTTGAAAGAAAATAAGGAATATTAATTCAATTAATTAATTAAATTTAGCCATGGAAGGGTAATAGGTTCATTTTGATTTTGGATTAAACAACTATACAATTAATTGATTAAAATCACTTATATAGTGTTTTTGGCCCTTTTTAAGCTTCAATTTAATTATTTAACCTCATTATTTAATTTTTCCTTTTCTTTAATTGATTTTGCTCAACTTTATTTAATTATGTCCCTTTTAATGCATTTTGATCCATTTAATTGATTTTGGGCCATTTAATTGATTTTTGCAATTTAAAAGTATTTGTCCAATTTTATGTGTCTACAAGATTATTTATATTTTGATGGTCACTTCTAGATGTTGTGAATATCTTGTATAATAGATTCTTTCTATTATTTTTATGTTTCTTTTTAGAAACATCTCATTTGCGATCTCTATAAGAATAATTCATTCTTAATAAATAATATTATCCAATATTTTGAGTTATCCAAAATTAAATCTATGAAATGATGTTTCTTGCTCACTTTATTTGCATTAGATTCTTGCATTCATAATGGGCACAAAAAGGCCTTTTCTAATATGGTTGTTTTTATCTTATGTTGATAGTTTCTCTCTTTGTAATACCATCCAAGAAAGAGAGATTGAGGGTAGATTTGTACAATATTTAAGTAAGCATTTGAATATTTTTTTAAATAAGTTGTGTAGTTAATGAAATTGGTTTGTTGTAGGTAGAGAAATTGGAGAAAAAATGGATGAAGATTGTGTTTGTTGCAAACACCATTACTATAAAAGATTTTTCTTAACCTATCACACGTGTGGCTTTCCTCGTGCTACCCATGAGAATGGGCTTAATTGACTTTACATATTGGATTTAAATAGAACTTTTTTAATGGACCTTGAATATTGATATTATGAAACTAATCATAAATAGATGATGTGAATTGAAATGAGGTTTACATGGGTGTTTTTATTGTTAAAAAAATTAGTTTTCTATGAGGAGATTTATATCACATTTAGCAAAGTTAGATTGCTATTATTCAATAAAGTAGCTTTGAATCATGTTTGAAAATATCAAAATATATTTGAAGGCTGCATTTAGCTTAAACTTATCTAATATTAGATATGTTAGAGTGGAGATTAAATATACACTTGTTAGCTTTTAAAGGTAATTATGAAATTGTTAGATATAATAAATCAATTGATCTTTTAAAAACTAAAAGTTGTACTCCAATTTTTCATGGTGTCAATGTATGATGTCACAAATTCTAAGGAGAGAAATAGTAGTTGAAATTTAATGTTGCAAGATACATTATAACATTCATTGCATACTAAGAAAAATAAATTATTATAAAAAATTGTTCAAATATCATTTCCTAACAAATTTATTAAATATAAGTAAAGGAACTTTTATCTTATATTCTATAAAACAATAATTATGATATGAATAAGATTTTATTATTACTTTCTCACTTTTTATAGAATATATTGAAGGAATCTTCTCTTTCAAACAAAAAATTACATTTTATAATATTATATATAAGAAAACTTTTCTTAGAAAACAAACTTACATTCTAATATACTGGTGCTTCCTAAATATTTAAACTAAGTAGAAACTTTCTTCTTATTAGTACTTGTCGATAAGGCATAGTACTATTGTAATGAATTTTGGATTCTACTAGTTAATAAGTAAGTTGTTTTTTATTTTTTAAATTTATTTTATTATTCTAAAGTTTACATGAATGTTATTTAAGTTTTTAAATTTTAAAAAATATTTTTCTTCATTATGATTGGTTAATAGATTTGAGGTGTTATACATGGATTTTTAGGAATGAATTTTGAAATTAATTCTTTTAAATAGTAAACATAGACATATTTGATATATTTTTAAAAATTAAAAGAATAGAAGAGTATGGTTTTGATAGATAAAAGCAGCAAGAGGGTGTTGGCCCGTGGTACAGAAGGACTAGAAGCACATTAACAACAAATTAATAGCACTAGTCGATGGCAGTTTATAAGCAGAATGTTAGCAGAAAAACTATTGTCTACTCTGCCTCTATCAAAAACAAACAAAATAGTTCTTTTCAAAAAAATCAAACCAAAGTATCTTAAACAAATAGTAACCATCATATTATCAGTAACATGCCACACAGGGCTAGACCAGTAACTAGACAAATTAACCTTAAACTAGGAAAGCAGCATAGAGAAACTAGGGCAAGCATGCCCAATCAAAAATAAAAACCTCATGATAGCAACAACAACTAAGCTCTCCTCCCCATATGTTTAGACATCGGGGTCCTAGCCCACTCTTCCTACAAGAACAGGAAGAGGTCTTTGTTGTCTTCATTTGCCTCCAGCTTGCCACCAGCCAACTTTTCCTACACAGTGTAGAGGGTCACAGTCAATGCATGCATGATCTTGAGGGAAAACTTGTTAGAGTCCATGATACGGTTCTTGATGTCCTGCATGTCCTTTTTGAGGCCAGATATCTCATTGTCTAGCTTCGAGAATTTTAGCTTAAGGAAGCCCTTAAAACTGTCATTACCATCTAGAGACATAGAGTTATGTTCAGTAGGGGGGACTTGGTCTGTTGATCATGGGGGGAGGCCGAGGGAAGGGTAGTGCTTAGGGGATTCTCCAAAGTTTGTTGGGGATTTAGGGGTGGAGTGGCACCAGTCCTGTGTGAGCTCGGATGATCATCAAAAGAGCCCTCAATCGACTCAGTGGTAGGGGAGTCATTTTCTGAAGGGGAATTCTCTTTCGAGGCTGTTTCCTTGATTTTGGTTTTACATTTCTCCTTAGTAATTCTATTAGAACGGTGGACAAAGCCCCCCAAATATACCTCTAACTTGACCTAGCTATCACAAATCCTCCATTTTTTGGGCTTCCTTTTTGTCTCAGGGATACTGTCAGTCACCTTCATATCCTTAGTTTCTAAAGACTCAGAAACATGGGATTCTTCAAGCTCCTCATCCCTTTTAAAAGGGTTTCTCACACATCTCTTGTGGCTTTTACCTTCTTTTGGGACAACGTTCATTTCCTGAATCTCCTGGATAGAGGGGATGGTGGATTGAGTGGGATTGTCAATTTTTGAAGGAGACCCTTCCTAGTTGACCTCTTGGATAACAAGGGGAGGTTGGGGTGAAGGGCAGATGGCCTTATGGAAGTTATAAAGGCATAACAAGAGGCCCTGGTGGAGAATAGGGATCGACTTCTCAAGGTTTTCCTTAATTTCTAGAATATTACTTTCAATAGAATGGAGGTAAAAGGGAATAGATATGAGATCCATGTTCCTGATATGATTGAGAAATGGTAAATGGTAATAGTAAAACACTATGAATTTACCTTCCAAGGTGAAGTACTTCATCACAATCAGGCACAGCTTGGGCCAAAACTTTGGTAGCTCCTTGCGATTGAAACCTCCAGACTTCTTAACAAGTTCCTCCCCCGCCCTGAAGAATTGGCTGAGGTTGGTAGGGTCTGACGTCCTGCTGGTTTTTTTATATTTTCTTCCTTCCACGAAGAGCCCCGTTGCCTTAGCAATAACCTCCTCATTGATTTGGAAGTGAATACCTCCAACAAAAACTTTCCTATTGTTCCAGGAAGAGATGAACTTCTTGGATAATTGCTCATCATGCCCCCCCTTCATACGCTCCATGAAACCCCAGATACCACTCTTTTTATAGTAGTGGGTCACCAGAGGGTCAGAGGTGAATGCCTCGTCAATCTTATTAGGCTCAATGTGTAAAGTATTGCCTCCCATGTCAATAATCTCCTTATCCTGTGCTAGATTTTCCTGAGAATTGCAGGGCCAAGCTTCGTGAGCCAGAGTATAAAATAGGTTGTTTTGATTTAGCCATTTTAAGTGAAAAATATACTCAAAAGGTAGGTCTTGAGTGGTATTTGGGAATCTGGGCTCCATACGACAATATCCATCAGATCTCTAGGTGCAATAATTAGTAGTTACGCCGAGGCTGCACTTAGTGTCCTTATTAACCAAAAAAAACCTATTGATGCGAATAGCTATCTTTCCACACGTATCCACACGAAAGGCAATTATAATCCTTTCTAGGGTTTTTAGCATACATATTCATAATCACACAAATCATAAAGCTACACCGACACATAATCAAGTTAGTGCTTTTAGCAAGGATGACAACTTGGCACATTTTAAATATTATTGGTATCACTTTTCTACCGCCCGATTAGTAGCTGAGTCTCCCTAGGTAGTTCATTGATCTCCTCCCAATTACTTAGCCTAGTTTGCTTAAGGCCAATAGCAGCCAGCGAATCTACCACCGCATTTCCCTCCCTATAAGGGTGGGAAATAGTCATGCATTGGAGATTGTTGAGAAGATCATGAATTTTCAAAATTATGGTGTTGACCTACCACCCCGCATTAGCACTTCTTTTGATAGCCTCCACCACCACTTTGGAATCCCCCTCAATTTCCAGCATTTTGATGTTCATTTGAATGGAAAATTTAAAGCCCCATAAAAGAGCCATGCCCTCAGCTTGATTGGCAGTGCAATTTTTAAGCGGCCCCGCATAAGCCAAGAGGCAAGTGCCATTGTGGTCTCTCAGTACACCACCCCCACCCTGGGCAAGGTTATTAGCTGCCCCATCAAAATTTAATTTGGTCCAACCACTGTGCGGGGCAATCCATCAGGTAGCTTTCCTAGCCATCGACTTGGAGTTGTCAAATTTGGAGAAGCCAGATAGAAAGTTCCAATTATCAGCCATTCTGATCTCCCAGGCAGAAGGGGGTGCTAAGGGGAGTTTCCATTTAGCTGTGCTAGAATTATCGCATAGTAGCTTGGTTCCGAGGTAGAGGCAAGCCTTGGGTAGGGAACTAGACTCCTTGAATATCCTATTATTCCTTTCTTTCCAAATATTTGAGCAGATGTGCAGGGGTAGAATTCATCATAGGAGCTGGAGGAGGGGATGATTGGAGGAGGATCTCCAAATAGTGAATTGGTGGACGTCCTTACCCAAAACCCATGAGATTCCCAATTTGTCGATAACATCTTTCCAAATGTTAGCAGTGTATTCATAATGAATGAACAGGTGATTCACTATTTCATCCTCCTTTTTGCATAGGACACACCTGTTGGCCATAGAGAAGCCTCTTTTTATGAGGTTATCCTGAGTTAAGACTTTACCATGCATAAGGGTCCACCAAAAGAAGTTGATTTTCGGTGTGAGCTAGGGAATCCACACCTTCGTCCACTCCAAATTATTTTCTTCCTTCAGAAGAAGGTTGTAAGCAGTCTTGACCCAGAAGGAACCCACTTGGGTGGGGGCCCAAATGATGGAATCTTGGCCACCAATTCCCAGGATTCTAATATTTCCCAAAATTTCCATGAGCTCATTATCTAAGTTCTTTAGTTCTGGTCTATCTTTGACTAAACCAAATATATCTTTCCAATTCCCTCTAGCAATGTAGTTAGCAGTTCTGTTGCCAAGGATAGGCCTGAGATAGTTCATGAGGGGGATGAATCTACTACCAAGGTTAGGACAGTTTAGAATCCAATAGTCATTCCAGAATCTAATTGATCTCCCATCTCCAATCTACTAGAAAGCCCCTTTAGAGAGAAAGGTTTTACATTTGCAGATGTTCACCCAAAGTTTGGATCCATTGGGGAGGTCATTATCATGGTACATCATCATGTAGGGGTGCTCTTGAAGGTACTTAGCTTCCATTATCTTACACTAGTCCACTTTCCTTTCTATGAGCTTCCAAGCCACTTTTGTGGTGAGGGCTCTATTCATCAAGCCAATTCTCCTCAGGCCCAAGCCACCCATACGTTTCAGGAGACAAACCATGTCCCAATTGACCAGGGACATTCTCTTTTTCTCTTCGGAGCTAGCCCACAAAAAGGTTCTCTATATTTTTTCTAACCTGTCTACCATACTACTTTTAATCTTAAAGAGATACAGGAAGTAGACTGGGATCCCCTGGAGAGTAGAAGCCACCAGCTGAAGTTTACTAGCATTTCTCAGGATCTTCAATTTCCATCTAGCAAGTTTTCTCTGGGTTCTTTCCAGGATGGAGTTCCAAAATTCATGGGACACCTCCATAACTGTGAGTGGGAGGCCC
The DNA here is from genome assembly GCA_027943335.1 of Chamaecyparis obtusa. Classification (NCBI taxonomy): domain Eukaryota; kingdom Viridiplantae; phylum Streptophyta; class Pinopsida; order Cupressales; family Cupressaceae; genus Chamaecyparis; species Chamaecyparis obtusa. The sequence continues at coordinate 153,564 of BSBK01003407.1, forward strand.
AAGTAGGTAGAGGGGAGCAAAGCCACCTAACAAACCAGAATTTGTAACACTCTAGTTTTTGTCTCAATGGGAGTATTGAAGAAGAACACTCTTCTTTTTTGATAGTTGATACACTATCCAGAAGCCAAGGCATAATTTTCCAAAATTTGCTTCCATTGTCTAGCCTCAATAATCAAAGAATACCCAAAGAGGAAAGTGTCATCCACAAATTATTCTAACACAATTTGTTGCAGAGTGGAAGTAGGTTTGACCCCTTTTATTCTTCCCGTGGAGGATAGCATAGTCATATTCCTACTGAGGACCTCAGCCACCATAATAAAAAGGTAGGGGGAGAGAGGATCACCTTGCCTGAGCCCCTTTTCAGGTTGAAATAAACTACCAAGGCTGCCATTGACTAAAAAAGAGAAGCTAACAGTTTGAGTACATTCTTGGATAATATGAATAATCTTCTCATTGAACCCCATCCTAGCAAGGATTTTTAGCAAAAATGACCAATTAACTTTATCGTAGGCTTTAGAGATATCAAGTTTGAAGGCCATACCTAGAACATTGCTCCTGTCCATTGAGTGAATGATTTCATGAGTGGAGATGGCCGCTTCAAGGATCTGCCTTCCTGGAACAAAACCTTTCTGAGTAGTGTTGATTATCTTATCCAGGAGGGGCTTCATTTTGTTGACCAGGATCTTAGTGAGAATCTTGTAGAACGTATTGTAGAGGCTAATGGGCCTAAAGTCTAGCATAGAAGTGGGGTTGTCATTCTTAGGGACAAGATATAGGTTTTGTTGTGTTGCCTTAATAGCCACCCTGTTCTGAAGAAGTCTCTAGCAGCACGGGTAACATCCAGTCCCACAATATCCTAGTATTCCTGAAAGAAAGTCAGGGGGAAGCCATCAGGTCCCAGAGCCTTATAGGCACCCATAGAAAAAACCATTGTTTTGACCTCTTCATCGGACACACGTGACGTGAGTCAATCATTATCACTATGAGTAATAGTATTCTAGATGTGATTCAGAAGTTGATTTTGGGTGCTAGCTAGGCACATATGTCCATCATTCGAATACAATCCCTTGAAATAATTTTCTGCAATCTGATTGATTTTTTCCTTCTCAGTAACTTCATTCCCTCCCTTATCCCTAATTGTGTTGATGGTGTTTCTTATTTTGTGGTTGCTGGCAGATCTGTGAAAGAAGGTCATGTTCCTGTCCCCTTCAGCGAGCCATTGTATTCTAGATCTTTACTTCTAGTAGATTTCTTCTTTTTTCAGAGTTTCCTGCCATTTGTGTCTGACCGTTTCCTCTTCCACCTATATCTGGGGTGGGGGATTTCCAGTAGCCAACTGGGCTTGGAGGGACACTAAGGTCTCAGAAAGCTCCTTTTTCTCTTTATGGAAATCTTTAAAGTTATGTTTACTCCATCCTTTGACCTCTCTTCTAATGATTTCCAGCTTCTGTGCAATCCTGAACATGGCAGTGCCCTTGATGTTCATGGCCCACCAGAATTTCACTTGGTCTCTAAAAGAAGGATGAGAGCACCACATGATTTTGAACCTGAAGGGGGGCAGGCCTATTATAGGAGAGTCTCACCAACAAAGGAGGAGGGGGTTATGATCAAAAGTAGTTTTAGGGAGGGAGGACAAGGTGGAGGTCAAGCAGAGATCACACGAAGAGGTGGCAAGGACACGGTCAAGCCGTACCTAGATGAGATGGGAGCCTTTCCTGTTGTTGGCCTAGGTGAAGGGATTTCCTTTCAAAGAAATGTCCAAGAGGCTAGTGTAGGAGATAAAATCTGCCAGGTCCCCCATACTATCAAAGTAATCCATTAAACCACCATGCTTTTCCAAGGGGTAAAGAGGGGAATTAAAGTCACCAGCCACCAAGTAGTTAGCAGAAGTGTCCTGGTCTATCCAAAGGGATATATCTTTCCACAGGGAAGCCCTGCCAGATTGGGTATTAGGGGCATATATATTGAACAGGTGTCACTCAAGCCATTTTTTCCTGAAAGTAACAGCAAGGAAGTTCAGGGAGGAGGTGATAAATTGGCTAGTCACAGTATTGGGATTCTAGAGCGTAGCAATGCCCCCGAACCCCCTAAAGCTTCATAGTAGAGAAACTCAGCCCCCGGCTAGAGATTGGAAGCAAGGGCGGCAAAACTACTGAAAGACATCTTAACTTCTTGAATGAGAAGAATATCCAGCTTATGATAAAAAAAATGTAGTGTTTAACAACACTTTGATTGAGGGATCTGTTTAGACCCCTAACATTCCAAGAAAGACAAATCATTTCTTATTTCTAAAGCTTGTTTCCAGGGTTTGTTGTTTACCTACTGCAACATCCCTTGTAGTCCCTCTTGATCTCCTAGCATGATCTGATGGCCTTCCTCTAGGTGTCTCCAACCCCACATTAGCCTTCTTGGGCTTGGTTTTCTTCTTTTGCATTTTCCATTCCACGTCATCATCCTCCACGCAGCAATCTGCACCCAGGGAGTTAGGAGAGGAGTAGTTCTTTTTCTCTAGCTATGGAGGTGGTTTTGTATCAGATTTAGGGGATTTTAGCTCGAGAGAAACCACAATGACAGGCTGGTCCAACATAGTATGGCTGATCTCACTCATCTCCTAGGTAGCCACAATAGCAGGTTGGCCCAACACAGCATGGCTAATCGCACTCATCTCCGAGGTAGCCACCGGGGGGTTCTCTAATGGATCCACCAAAGACAGGGGTTTCGAAGCTTCTGGTTGAAGGTGAACCACTTCATTCTCCAGATGGGAGACAATCTCACCTTCTTCCATCTCTGGGTTTTCCCACTCAAGGATTTCCAGTGCTTCAGCCACCAGGGGTGGGCTTCTCTTCTCCTTCTGTCATGGGTGGTTCTCCAGTGGTGCCCTTATCTTTATTTCCCTTTTTGGTTTTTGGTGGGGAGGCCTTGCAAGTGTCACTAGCATGGCCCCTAGTATCACATTTCTGGCAGTAGAGAGTGGCATTCTCATACACTAGAGCTTGAGTCCATCTGCCCAGTTTGGACTTCAAAATAATAAAGTTGGGGAGGGTTTTGTTCAGGGTGACATTCACGTAGAACCTAGCAAACACCAGCCTGGATTTAGAGTGGGTTACCTGTTCTTTCATGATAAAAGTGCCAAAGGAGTCCCCTATCCATTTGAACACTTGTTCATCCCAATATTCAAGCAGAAGCCTAGGGAATCGAACCCAAACTGGGGCCATTATGGTCAGCTCCGTCGCCGGGTTAAACTCGGGTTTCCATTTTTCCAAAGGAAGGAAGTGCTTTCCATAGACCCATGACCCTGAGAGGGCAAAGGCCAGGTCCTCCAAAGTAGTGAACTTGAACAGGAACAGTCCACCCGGCATAGCAGAGACAAGGACAAAACCCTTGATCTTCCATTGGGTAGCCACCCATTTTCTGACCATTTCAATGGTAGGTCGAAAGTTGAAGAATAGACCCATGAGTGCTATCTGAAAATCCGCCATAGTCCTATTCACCACAAAGTCAGGGAGCAAGAGTTCAGCGCCTTCCTCAATCTGAATGAAATCCACCAAGAGAGCTTCTAGAGATTTATGGGCTTCTCCAACAAGAGCACCTTTCCAACTGGATTTTGGCGGAGATGGAGGGGCATCAGCAGAAGAAGACGCCCTATGGATTCCCACCGTTGACTCGATCGTTGGGTCTGTGACAGAGGTGTTCATGGGATCGGCATGGGGTCCAGTAAGGGGACTTGTCAGGGGGGAAGATTCTCCCCCAGGGGACGCGGGCATGGGAGCTTGCAGTTTTGTACTGTGGTTTATTTTAATTGATTTTTTTATAAATTAATTATAATTTTTATTTTATAATTATATTAATTTTCTTATTATAATTTTTTTATATTAAAATAATAGTTAATATTAAATTATATATTATTAATTTTTATTTTAATATTTTAATATCAAATATATAAAATTAAGTCTATTATATTACCTCTTTATTATTTAAAATATTTATATTTTAAACTAAAGTAAATATATATATTATAATTTTAAATAGTTGTTGAGCTCAATGCAAATCAATATATGTCATTCTATTTTGGATGATATCATCTAAATTATATATTTTATAATTAATTAAAATATATTTATAATTCTAGTAAATTTATTAAAATTTGAATTAGATAGACATTTAATATTAAAATTACAATTATAACAAAACTAAAAAGGTCAAAAAATTATTTTACATATAAATTAAAGTTTAAATTAATAATATTTCTAATTGAACTTTAACATAACTATAAACTAAATATTTAACCTAATCTAATAATATATTACATAAATTTAAATAATTATTTAGTTTAAATTTTTTAAAATTATATGCTAATACAATTAAAACTATAACTAAAAGCAAGTACTAGCCACTTGTTTATTACTTTTATTATTGCATCATTTTATGGATTTCTTCCATTAACTAGTGATTAAAATTAATTATTTCCAGTAATTACAATTTAAAGTATTTTTTATTTTATAAAATTAGCACATTTTCAATAGTCTAAATGTGAATTTTTTAAGTTTATAAATTATAAAAATTAGTTTTTTATGATATGATTGGCTCTTATAGACCTATTTTTAAGGAATGAAGAGCATGAATAACATTTGTAGGAGTTGTTTAGAATTTTTATTAAAAAAATTGTAGAAGTTTTTAAAATATTTTTACTCAATTTTGGAAATTGGCTCTATTTATTGTTATTTAATTATTGAATATTCTAAAGTTTTTTTTATTTTAATTGATTTTCTTCAAATTTTTAAAATATTTTTTTTCACAAGCGAAAGTCTAATGTGTAATTTGTGTCATATTATATTAAGATACTATTGACTATTTTTTTTATATTATAAAGTATTGAATTTATTTTTAATATATATTATATAAATTTAGATTTAATATAATAATATTGATATTATTATTTCAATTGTGTACTCTTTATGAAAAATATCTCATACATAAAAATAGTTATTTGGCCTACATAATTAACATTAAAATTAATTATAAATAAAACTATTGTACAATTTAAATTAATTACAATTTAGATTTTAAACAAAAGAAACAACTCTATTATGAGTACTTGTGAATACTACTTTAAAGGAAAAAAAACACAACTCTATTATTAGTATTAAGTAGTAATTAGTTATTAATATGTTTATTATTATTAAAGTATACTTGTTAGTACTTGAATTTAATTTTGCATTCTACTAGTTAATTAGTTATTAAAAATAATTATTTGAACCAATTATAAATAAGTTCTTTTTAATTTTTCAAATTTATTTTATTATTTTAAAGTCTACTTGTATGTTATTTAAGTTTTTAAATTCTAAAAAATATTTTTCCTCATTATGATTGGTTAATAGATTTGATGTGTTATACATGGATTTTTAGGAATGAATGTAAAAATGGAAGAATTTTTTCTCCACTTTTTAATTACATACTTTTGCCACTTATTCCACAATACTATTATGATTATTTTATTTTATTATTATAAATTTTTATCATTATAAATAATAGTTAATGTTAAATTATATATTATTATTTTTTAATTTTTATATTTTAATATCAAATGTATGAAATTATATCAATTATATTACTTCTTTAATAATAACATATTTATGAATTCATTCATTTTTGACATACATATTTTAAATTAAAGTAAATATATCTTCTTTGATGTTAATGCATAATATTGTAATATTTAATTATAAGAAATCTTAATTAGTAGATGAGATCAATGCAAATTAATATATGTCATTCTATTTTGGATGGAAAAAACTACTTTACATATAAATTAAAATTAAAATTAATATATATTTCTGATTGAACTTTACATAATTATAAATTAGAGATTTAACTAGCCTTACTAGCCACTACGTGGCACTTGTTTACAATATGTTACTATTAGGATGATAGTTATTATTAAAACTGCCCTTGAACAATCACTATAATGTATAACGACAAGTACTATGTGAAAACAAATATATGAATGATCATTTATAATATTTAGATTACCTTATTAATGGTCATTTCACATTTTTGAAAATCTAATTTCCTATTGGTGTATGCACAAAAGCATGCGAGTGCTAGTATATATTGTTATTAATACTCGCAGATAGGCTAGCAAGTACTATTGCATCACTTTTTGGATTTCTTCCATTAACGAGTGATTAAAAGCATACCTCAGAACCAATTAAAGTTTACCATGTTTGTTATTTATTGTACACTTTATATTTATTATAATGAAAATACAATATTTTTAAGTTTATAATTTTAAATTATATTACATGAGTTTATTTTAGTATATAACTCACTTTTTCTAATGTAAATAAAAATATTGTAAATATATGATATAATATAATAAATATTTATTCTCATTTATATATATTTTTTAAATATTTAAAAATTTATTATATGTAAATTATGTATTAATAAATATTTAGGTAAATAAATGTGTGATATAAAGTCTAATATTAAAATAATATTGACTATTTTTGTTATATTATAAAATATTCATTATTTTTTTATTTATTTTAATATATATTATATAAATTTAGATTTAATAGAATAACATTATAATATTGTTGAAAAATAGTTATTTGGACTAAATAATTAATATTAAAATTAATTATAAGTAGAACTATTTTACAATCTAAATTAATTACAATTGATATTTTATAATTATTTATAAAATAAAAAAATATTATTAGGACTATAATTATAATAATTTTATAATTATTTATAATTAAATAATTACTTTACATAAAAATAAAAATAAAAATTAAACTTAGTTATAAATTATTATAATTAAAAATTCACTTTCCATATAAATCAAAATTAAAATTAAATTTATTTATAAAACTAAAGGCAAGTACTCTGCCACTACGTGGCACTTGTTATAAATGCTATGAAGTGAAATATATTATAAAATGGCAAAAGTTGTATGTGGTAGGTCATGAGGTCCAATATCCCTTGCCAATATAACACCACAATTCACATTAGAAAGTTTACCCATTTCTAAGTCTTTAAAAAAAATAAGTTATGCAACTTCCACAATCCCTAATAACTAATATTGACGAATTTGATTGCATGCAACTTTTAATACAAAGTTCATGATTCATTATCAGAATGAGATAGTTAGAAAAGACAGAAATGAAATTGTGATTTAAGTCGAATTCAAAAAATAATTATAATTATTATAAATAATATAAAAAATATATCAAATAAAGTTATAATTTCATTAAGGGAAGAGCTTTAATGTTTATATTCTAAATTGCTGTTTATTTGATTTTGTTAATTGAAATTCAACTAGATCAATAGCTATAACAGATCTCGTAAGATTTATCTTTACCACCAAAAAGCTAAACAATAATTATAAACAATCAAAATCTATACCATTTAAGATGTGTGAAATTAAATATAACCAGTACTGGTGCTATTCCCCTTAACTTAGAAAAATGGGCCCAAATAACAGACCTGGTCTCAGGGAGTAGTTTTATTCTAGGAGGAATAAATGGAGATCTTCAAAATTCAACAGATTTGATATTAGCATCACTTCAAATTTGTCTCTTTTCACAAACGCGGAAAAAAGATTTGATTTCTGCATGAACTGAAGCACTCCGTAGAGTCTTTTAAAGCATTGTACATGACTCCTTTCTGTCAGGAATTGCAAAATATAGAAGATCTCTGCATCTGGCATATTTCAGTTCCACATTGATCTTTTTAATCCTGCACAAGCAGAATGACGGTGGACGCTAAAACATGAATGAACTGATTTTAACATTTCCGTATGAGCTCTGTGCAGATGCAGAAGATGGGGCATCAAATTATTGCTTTGATTTTGGATATAAAAAAAGAACAGATGGGTTCTGCTGTCATGTACAGACAGGAGAGCCTGTTTACTGAGTCATCATGGACATTGAGGTCTCCTGCATATGCACTTTTGTCAATGGTGACTATAAATACACTCTCTACTCTTTCAGGGACTCAGTTTGACATGTTCCATTGTGTTTTCTTGTTCTATTGTGCTTAGTTTGTTATAATTAGGTATAAAATTAATTATTGTTATCTGTAAAGTTGTTTCTGGATTCGATTGTGTATGATGCAAAAAATACTTACACAATCAAATTTAGAAACAACTTTGTAAATGATTTCATGGATTGTGGAAATCTATTTCCTCTTATTGTTATCTGTATCAGAAACTGGTATCAAAATCAGATTATGTAAAAAAACTCAATTATTCTGTAGTGTGAGTTAGCTAGTATGCGTGTAAAAATGGAAAACGAGGAAAGACAATTATATTAGGGGGAGAGTGCCCGTTACTGTTTATGTTGTAATAGTTGTGCAGTCTATGTCTATTAGATTCTTAAATAGACTACTTGAACATTTGTGCCCACGTATTGAATTTTTTTTTAAAACACTGTGGAAAGTATTGACAATTTCTCTTCAATTTCAATTCAATTTCAATTTCTATTCAATTTTATTATTATTTTGTTGTTTTCTATTCAATTTCTCTTTAGCCCTCAAAGCATATTGATAGGCCTCTTCAATATTATGTAGCTTTAATATTTCATCTTGTATTGACATACATAGACCATTCAAATACCTTGAAACTTTCTCTACATCATCTTCAGTGTGGCCTACTCATATGTTTAGTTGATAGAATTCCTCTATGTACTCCTTGACACTTGTTTCTCTTTATTTTAGATTCTACAATTTTTAAAACAAACTTATATGGTAGTCTACTTGCAGAAATATTGCCTTCAAATTTGATACCATTCTATCCCATAATTTTATTTTATCTTTGCATCTTTGTTGTCTATCAATTTTGAAATGATCCCACCAAAGGGATGCATGATCTTTCAACTTCACTCATGCATACTTCACCTTTTTATCTTCTTTTGTACTTTCAAATTCAAAATATTTCTCCATTTTGAAGACCTAGTCCAGTAATCCATCTGGATACAAATTACCATTATAGTTTGAAGGGCCAAAATATGGTCTAGTGATTACTCTGGTTATGGCTTTGATAAACCTTTCCTCTCCTTGGTCGAGCCTAGGTTGAGTTTCTTCTTCTGCTACCTCAACCTGTTAATTTTCCTCGTCACTTACATCTTCAACATGAATAGTTCTATGTTGTGTTGTTTTAATGGCTTCCATCCTCGTTGTTATTCCTCTCAACATCTTCATCATGACAGGGTTTGCACCTCTTAGTGCTCCTCTCACCCTACCATGTCATCCTTGTGTCATTTCACAGAGGTTCTCTACACCTGTAGGTCTACTCTTTTTCTCTTCTTACCCACAAAAAACCTCCTTCATAACTTATTTATTTTTTGACACCTTCAATTCTCTTCAAACTCGCTCTAATACTACTTGGAACAGTCCTGCCTAGGGATATGCCCAAACACATGACAAGAAATTACATACCATAACTTAGAAATAAATTGCAACAATTATTTGAATTTCAATAACATAGAGAAACTTGAATCACAACTTATAAAACATGAAGAAATGTTTTGCCTCCAAAAACAACCCCTTCAATTGAATTCAAATACATATATATACATGAGGAGGGAAATGAATAGTCAAGAGGAGGAAGGTGAATTGTCTTTCTATGTTAAATTGAAGGTTGAAAAGAAATCCAACAGCCACAAAGAATTCAAGTTTAATTGTATTTTTTATTTTCTGATTTTAATGTGTTGGTTTTATTGGACAACTCCTAATTGTTGTGGATTGCTCCTGATAGCTCATGATGGCTCCCGACAACTCTAAACAATATAGCTCTGTAAATCCCTTTGATTGAATATAGATCTCTACTCCTGATGGCTCCTAAAACTTCCTAATAACTCATGATGGCTTTCGATTGCTCCTAATGAATGAATCCAAACAAAACCAAAATTGTAACTAGCTTGCTAGCTCCCGACAGCTCCTAATACCTCCTGATTACTCTGGATGGCTCTTGATTGCTCCTAATGACTGAATCCAAGCAAAACCAAAACTGTAACTAACTCTAAAATTTATTTATTTTTTACGATGAGGATTGCTCATACATTTGAATGCTCTTGCATCAGTACACTTGAGCAACATTTTCAGATAAAGGAGTTCAAAATAGCATATTAGAGGTTATGCACAACAAAGCATGACACATAGTAGAGGTTTCATTGTTATAGGTGTTAGAAAGTGAAGATTTTGTTTAGAATGTTGGTTTCAATCTCATGTTTGCCAAAAAGTGTAAACTATTATTGTGGGATCACTTCAAAAGAGTGGAGTGCCTAGAACATAAGAACTTAGAATCTTCGCCATTAACAAAAGCTAGGACAAATACCTAGGTAGAGAAAATGTGTGGACATTAAATGTATAAAATAGTAATACTTGGTTGGAAAACTAATGCAAATAAGTTGTCATAAATGGTCACGAAAGGTTCCTCAAAATATATAAAATATTAAAAGGAATTAATGAATTCTTTAAAATATGAAAACTTTCGTAACTATAGGATTGATCGTTTAACTATAAATGTGATCCTATAACAATGGGTCTAATCTACTTGTATGAATAAGATCTCTATAAAACTTTGAGTCGTCATTCTAAGTTTGTCCTATTTTTTGTATGTATTGTCTAAAAAAAAATTAGTTGTTTAGACAAAGATTTTGCCAAGTGATAAGAATCTTTATCCTCATAATTGAACCTTTAGAAAATTTTGTCAACAACTTTTGGAAATAATAAAAGCAACCGAAAAATATAACATATATTTGAATAACTAATGTAAGCAAACAAATAACATAATTAACATATTAGCAACTAATAACTAAATTAACGGCTCATTTAGAAAATTGAAAGTCTAAAAAATCATTTGTATAGATAATTAGAGGACTCGTAATGATCTTACAATTTATGAATATTATTAAAAGAATTGGCAATAGTGCAGAAGAAAAGAGCTTTCCATCCTTTCCCGCCATTAGTATCGCTGTTAATCATTTCGCATTTTGAACCGCTTTGTAATGTTTCCAAGGATTAAAGAGTCATCAAAGGTCCTACCGGGATTCGAACCCAGGTCGCTGGATTCAAAGTCCAGAGTGCTAACAACCGAATTTAATATGTATATTATACGTTTGCTATTAATCACCAAAAGTTTAGATGTACTAGTTCTACGGACTTTTTCTTCTTTTTTATTATTATTAATTTAGTGGTATTAAGATCAAATTTCAACAAGTTTAAATATTTATGGGTTTTGATATAATTTTTTCAATTTGTTGTGTTATTAAGAATGTTAATGAAATTGAGGTATGATTTTTGTTTTACTGTGTAAAGTGTCTAAGATCTTTCATCTATCAAATTTTGATCTTTAGTTGACCATTTGTGGAACACTCAACTTCACCATTAGATCAAGAGCCACTTGACACATAATTTTAATTTTACTTGTAGTTGCCTAAAATAATTTGAAAAGAAGGGCATAAACATATTTTTACACCTTTCTTTCTGTTACTTATTGCCATATTGTGGAGGCTTTAAGAAATCGTGATATAACTATTCTGGTCTTTTGAATTTTCATTTTTGTTTTGAAATGTAGTCAAGTTTATTTGTGTAGCTAGATTAGAGAATAAGTCATATCTAACCTTCAAGACGGTTTTGAGATGAGAGAGAAATCTTTATGGTTAGTGAAAACAAGTTGCAGGTTGTTGACAAGAAAATGTAGACTAATGGTTTGATTTATTTCAATGTTAGAATTGTGTTTACCCTAGTGTGATGGATAAGGGAGAGGAACAAAACATACACAATAAGATTATAAAATAAACAAAGGAAATATATATATATATATATATATATATATATATATATATATATATATATATATATATATATATATATATATATATATATATCCCACATATATGCAAACTTAAAAAACCATTTCTTTATATATACCTTCTCCTCTCATGCTAAATGTGTGTGTGTACACACACATATGTATATGCCTGCATATATGTGTATATATGCATACATACATATGTACACATACACACAACTCTCTCTCTCTCTCTCTCTCTCTCTCTCTCTCTCTCTATATATATATATATATATATATATATATATATATATATATATATATATATATATATATATATCTGTGTGTGTACACATAGACATAGACATATACATATATGTATATACATATACCAATATGTTTATGTATATATATATATATATATATATATATATATATATATATATATATATATATATATATATATATATATATATATATATATATATATATATATATATATATATATATATATATATATATATGTATGCACACACACACACACACACACACACACATGTGTGTGTGTGTGTGTGTGTGTGTGTGTGTGTAGATTGATATACATATACATATATAGTCACATAATGCCTTCATGATGTCCATTCATCATATCTTTTCATAATAACTCTTATTTAACTTATTCCCACAAATTCACCTTTTCATTTAAATAGTATTCAACCTTATAATAGCTTATTTAGATAAATGTTAAGGTGTATTTAAATTATTTAAGAGGTATATGATCCATATAAGTCTCAAAATTATTGAAATGACATGTGGAAAATTGTACAACCTCTTGTATATCTCCATTGAGTACCTAATGCCCTTATTTGGTATCATAAGCCCCTTAGAATAGTGCTAGGTATTGGACAATCTTCTTATATGTCAATGCTAAATATTGAACTTCTTTGTGTAGCATTACAAGACCCTTATGATATAGGATAATGTCATATAAGTTTGTATAATGAGCTATTCTAAATATTTCTAGTTCCTTCCAACATCCTCCCTATGTCCACAATATTGTCTTGTCCTCAAGATAACCTATAAAAATCTATTAGCTCTCTTTTGAATCTTGTCAATTTATTTCCCTTCTTAACTCAAACATCTTTACTTTTTTTCTCTATCATCTTTGTCATATCCATATTCCTTTCACCTTTTGTAATAGGTTTTTTTGTATGTGTTATACTCTCTACAATCTCCATATTTGCAACAAACATATTTTTGATACTTCATTATTTTTTCTATGAATTATTATACCTAATGTTATCTTATTTATAATATATGATGAGTTCTCTTCCACTTCCACATGGTATAACGCCCTCTTCTATATCTTATTCATGCTTGGGACCTGTTTTTTCCTTCTCAATATCTTACAACTCCCATGTCTCTATTGTATTCTTTATATTAGTGGTAGATTTGCCACTTTTTGTATTTTTTTCCATCCAAGTTGGGTTTTCCCCTAGATCAAGTTTGGCTTTCCCCCATTAAATATAACTCTGTAGATGTGTCATCTTCTTTTGCATCTCCTTCTTAAAATATACCATCAATATATTCTTCTTCCATATTAGGATACAAATATACATAATTAACTAGTTTTATGCTTCATAAAAGGAAAACTATTTCTTCTTGGAGTCAAATATTCCATCGTAGTCAATAAAAAATATAGATTAATAAAAAATAGTAAATGTATTAAGTGCTTCTTTCATGTTGATTGTCTCAAAATACACTCTTATCTTTATTCAACCTAGATTTACCTCTACATTTTTCAATGAGTCTATGATAATTTTAGAAGTTCCATTAACAAAATTTATATCAAAGAATTTCAAATAATGTTGGTTTGCCAAAAACAAATTGAGTCCATTTGAGAATAACACATGTCTAAGTCTATTGATACATTATTTAATACTTTATTTGAGTATTTTACCATTATTTTGATCTAATTTTTCTTATATTCTTTTTCGCACATATTATATGGTATTTAAAAATTACATCAGTTTTTCTAGTTTTTTTACTTCTTTCACTAGGTTTTATTGTCTTTTGAATATCTACACCTCCTTTCTTGAAGAAGTAGAACTTGTGATATTCTTGATTTTTATCATCTTCCCCAATGTCATGTTTAGACTTATCCATGAAAATATTATGCGTATATATTTTTTGGATAATTTTCCTCTTCTTCATCTAACAATGCTTGATCATTTTTTATTTCCAGTGTTAGTCACTCCTCAAGTGACATGTTGTCACGAAGGATTGCACCCAAAAATCTAAGTATGAGACTCAAAAATCCTGTGAAACATGGAAAGACTTTCAGGCATGTGGGTCTACCTTTAATGAAATTCAATCTTCGAATTGTGGGTTGGCTTCTCCGTATGATCACCTAAATTATCTTTTTGCCAAAAAAAGGGATAGAAAGATATGCTAAAATAAAACATGTCTCTAAAATGGGTGATGCACCAAAATATATATTCTCAAACTCCCTAATAGCTTATGACTCACAATAACCTTGAATAAGATATCTTTTTTCACTACTCAAATTCACCTACCAAATCAGATAAAGTTTTAATTAACAATTTTTTAGAAAGGGAAGATGATTTCCCCAATCTGAATCACTAAAACTCTAACAACACAATATGCAAAATGAAAAATGACAATAACATGTATCAAGACTGAATACCTAGATATAAATAATCAAAGGGCTTTCCAAACCACAAAAAATAATTCAAACCCATAAAAATCAATTCCAAAACATGCTGATATGAGGACCAATTTGTACTATGTTCAAAATCAAAGGAAAATGCATTGCTACAAGTCTAAAAATTTATGGGTCACAATATGATATGCCTGATTTCGCAATGTGCAAAAGCAAGAAAAAAGAAAGAACTGGAAAAAAAAGCTAAGGCAAATATCCTTATAGGAAGGTTAAGCTCAAAAAAGAAAACTCAAGTGGAACTGAACTGTAACCACCACTCAAAACCCTAAAAAGATCTCAAACTTGGATGGACCATAAAAGCATGCAAAAAGGAAGGTGAAACTCATGAAATCTACACACTAAATTCCTCAAAACCTCCTTCATCCTTGCATGCAACATGTGAAGTCCAAAATTGATCCATAATTGCCTTAATCTGCTCAAAATAGCTCAATATTTGTCCATCAACTATTGGAGAAAATAAAAACCTCCCTTAGACCACCTTGACAAAAATGGAATATCAAGTCTGAAAAAATCCCAATGTAATCATCCTTTACTTATTTGCATATTAAATTTAATATTAATTAAGTGATTTATAAGATTACCACTTAAACAATATTAATTACAACAATATGGTATGAAAAATAAGTAAATATTTAACAAATGCTAAGTCCACATGCAACTCAATCTCATTTCCAGTTAACTAGACTGGATCTACTCCTTATTGATATCCACATAAACATATTTGACCTTAAATATTATATCACTCTATTATTGTTTTTTGTTATATTTAATGTTTAAAAAATAAAAAATGATGCTATTTAATAAACATTGAATATCTTTTAGGAATATAACAATAATAAAATAATGTAATATATATTTATGTCTAGCCTATATTTATTAAATAATATATGAAAACTATTTAATAAATATAAGTTAGAAATAATATAGGGGTAAAAATGCTTCTATCAAAACTTGAACCCATGAGCTTTTGTTTAAACATTCCACTAAAATCACCAAGGAAAATATCTTTTACATGTGGGAATATTAGGCCTCAAACCCTAATTTTGGCATTCCATTTTCATTTCAACTTTTGGAACTTTCCTTCTCTCTATCATGAGGGCTAGGGTTTGGGAACTTTGTGGGCTCTAGTGTGAGACTTCCTGTGGAATTTTGAGGGCTTCCTCAGTTTATATGGAAAATGTGTGTGCTTTAATAAGGTATTTCACTCCACTTATCACTTTTCAGACATATATCTTGACAAAAGAAGTAAAAAAACTTACTCTTCTCTCTTTCTTTCAGCTCAAAAACTTAATTCTATATATTAAATCTAAAAATATTATTCATTCCTTGTGTTCTCTAACCCTTTTCAAAAGGAAACATTTGAATGATATCCACTTTTACATACCAGTGCACCGTATTTTCGAGACATTTTACTTCCCTATGTGTTTCTGGCATTTGAGCTGAGCTATGACTTATTTCTTTTGCTAATTCTCTGAGGCTCTTTCCATTGTGGGATCTTATCATTAATAGGTCACATATCTAGAATATGATATTCACTCAAACCCTAGTTATAACACAAATTTCTTGGGAATTTACAAAGGTTTGATCTCTCTCTTTGTATTTTAACACAACTATTAAATATTCAAATACATTTGCATTCCATGTAAGTTTTGAGACTTCAGCTCTAACCGGGGTTCAAACAAGGGTTTCACTAAGAATATTTGATACAAGGTTATTCTATGCTTGTGGCTTCTAGAATCTTTCTTTTCTCTCCATGTAATCATAACTAATCATGGCCTTTTCCTTTTCTAGTCAATGTTCTATTTTAAAACTATAGCACAAATTGTAGCTTCATATATGCCCATGAGGGTTTCTGAATATATTTTCTAATTTTGGGTGCTCTAAAATAATAAAGGGTTCGAGTTCTTTTCTTTTATATCATATCTTACTGAATAGTTTTCAAAATCCTTTGAAATAGTACATATGGTTTTATATGTGAAGCTTTTGTAGGCCACAACTTTCATAACATGTACATTATCTTCAACTTCTTGATACTTTTAATGTCTTTTCATGGTGGTTGCTAACCCTTTGGTAAAATAATTCCTCATTCATACTACCCTTTCCATGTTTATAGGATGAGGGTTTATACATAGAAACCCCTCATTATTCCTCTTTTCTGTATTTACATTATGAGGGTTTGGTAAGAAAAAAATGATGGAATGCCTTCTCTTTTCCCTTTAGTATATCATTTTACCTTGACTTGTATATTGTATTTGACAATCTTTGTTAGCAACTTTCTCATATCTATTTGAAAAAAATGGTTCTTGGTTCCTAAGTATGAAATGTCCATGAGGAATTCACTTATTGAACTTGAATTGAATAGCACTTGCATTCATGACATACTAAATAATCCCCTTATTTTCAAAAAATATTTCTTTGAGCTTCATTTTTGTCACCTCCTTCAATACACACCCAATACCCTCCACACCCATTTTCCTATATAAACCCCCACCCCTACCCCACAAAAAATCCCCTCCCACCTATTTAGGCAACATATAGCCCCCATTTTTTTCCCATTTTAACCCCCCCAATATGAATGCATGTGGTATTGTATTACCCCTTTAGTGAAGACCCCATGGGAATGTCTTGTGATTCTTATATATTCTGAAATGATCATGTATAGGCTCCTTTTACAATAGTTCAGTATAATCTCTTTGATATCTCTATTGTAGAATTATATCATCCTTCATTAGGCATGACTATATATTATTCTTTATGGCTATATTTTGGTAGTCCTCTTTCCTTTAAACAAATATAATGTGAAACAACTACAAATAATGAAAAAATATGGATCTTCTTATATTATTTTTCCATTGTATTCATGCTATTATAAGTTATCCCTTTATCTTGTTTCCTTCAACATCATTGTGTGGATGTAAAATCCTTGTAGCTTATAATATTTTATCTTCAAGATGAAAAACCCTTGTTCCATGATCCAATGTTGATCATTGCTCATGTCATTTTCATGACTCAGTTTATGCTCTGATTTGTCCTATGGACACCATTGTTTATAATCATGTTAAACTATCTTCATATTATTGTACCCTATTATGAGATTCGTTAACTTCAATTGTACTGATTCTCTGCATATGATGGATGTACTTTGAGATCGATGTCTTTTATGCATAGTTCTTATATTAATTGATATGTATCTGATATGCCTTCATCTATACTGGATAACTACTTCAAATAAAATAATGATGCTCCTTTCTCAATGATCTAGTAATGTAGACTTCATAGATGATGTCACGATTTCATTCATATGATATTAATATTATTTGAGGGATTTTCTCTATAGAATGAATACTTCTATCACATAACATTTTGTGATGCTTCTCTTGAAAAAAAACCTCTTAATTCATACTTGGAAATATAATTTCTATCATCCTCCATGTGATACAATTATAATATTCTCACCTTCATGTCTTTTCTTTGCAACATCTACTTTTTTTGTAGAAAATATTTATCTCAGAAATATAGCCTCTTGAACGTGCATCTATATTTATGGTAATTAACTTATGTGCCTCTTATATCTAAATTATCTCTCTTTCTTGTAGTAAGCATTGAAAGTAGTGAAATAGAAAATATTTGATTCTCTAATCCACATATATATACATAACATATATCCTTCTCCATTATATCCTTATGCCCATACATTTTTCTATAGCATTCATTCTATTACTTCATAATGCATACTTGTTTTAGTAACAATGCTTACCATTTGTTCATGATTTGATTACTTACATTGAGTTGATATAGATGGTACCTATGTGTAATACCCCAAAATTGGCATCTATTTATTTCAGGCAATTTTGGTGTATTTCTTCAATTCTATGTCATCAAAGTCCTATCTCACTAGGCAATTTTCTCTCTCCTATTTGACTCTATTTGACTTGATGTCAGTTGCAAAGACCCTAAATTGCAATAATCAAATGCTAAATTAATTCCTAAAAGTCTTTGACTTATATTAGCTAAATTATCCCTATGATAAATTAATTTAATTCTAAAGTCCTAAGTGCTTTAAATTAAATTAAATCTACCACTTTAGCTAATTACACATCAAAAAAAGAATTAATATCATTGTTTAATTATTTGAGTGGACATCTTTCTATTTGAATTTAATTATTCAAATTATTCAAACTAGTCACACCTCACATGTGGCATAAATTCTACTCTTTGATTAAATAATTCCATGTTTATTTGTCAAAAAAGTGAAGAGCCTTAATGGGAAGTGAAGAGTCACACCCCACATGTGGCAAAAGGAGTTACATGCAAGATTCCCCTCCTTTTCTATTTAAGAGCTTGCTTTTCTCATTCAAATGGACTTTTTGGAGAGCATAGAAATTATAGTGGAATTCTACTACATTTTTTTGAGGAACTTTTTGAGAGCACATAGATTATGCCAAAATTTTACTACACTCTTTGTGATTCATAGCTTTTGATTGTTACATTTTAGTTAGTTCATTTTAGTATAACATTGCATTTCTTATTTAATTAATTTGCTTATCTTGTTCTTAATCTAGTTGCATTCTTATTGGAAAACACCAAAAAGAACTTGCATTCTCATTATAAGATTAACATGCATTCATTCTAGATTACTTGCAATTTATTTTCATGCATATGCTTTTCTTCAAAATCCTCCATTGTAGTTCGGTCTTATGGTTGTTGGCTTTCGATCTGAGAGCAATCTTGAAAACACCCCGTCTACATAGGACGCAACAGATCGCTTCACTACGGATTTTGGATTGAATAACTCATATTCTTTTTTGTAATCCGATCATGTGAGTAATGATCATGTTGTGTGTGTGTTGAATTTGAGGTCACATTCACTCATACACATTTTGGCGCCCACCGTGAGGCAGAAAAGATCAATTTCTGGCCTCATTCTTGATTAGTTTTTCAATTTTAGTGTTGGTTCCAGGCCTTGTACGGCCATGTAAAGCCTAGAAACCTTGTAATATAGTAATGGATGGATATAATGATGAATCATCTTTCTCATGCTTTTGGTTTGGTTCATTTTTATAAATAAATGAATAAGTTATGATCATTTTGGTGAAAGTGGGTATTTTTAGATTTGAGATTCTTTAACTACATTCAGATTGAAACGTCTGGTATGGAAAAATTGTGAAGAATCAGGATCTCTAATAATATTCATTGGAAAGATACGTGAATTATCTTTCATTTCCTTTTTTTTTGAGTCATTTTTATGCATATTTGTGAAAGTTATGGGCATTTGAGTGAAAACTAGTTTTTAACAATCTGTATTGGAGTTGCAGGAAATGATTTATTCTTAGAAAATGATTTATGAATGGGAAAAATAAATGGCTTACATATTTGGAAACTAGATTCATTAATAGTTACTGTGAAATTGGTTTGGTTTTATTTGGATTCTTTTTGAGAA
Source organism: Chamaecyparis obtusa (assembly GCA_027943335.1). Lineage (NCBI taxonomy): Eukaryota > Viridiplantae > Streptophyta > Pinopsida > Cupressales > Cupressaceae > Chamaecyparis > Chamaecyparis obtusa. The sequence continues at coordinate 173,544 of BSBK01003407.1, forward strand.
AGATATATGATTCCCTAGGCAGGGCCTGGTGTTTTAAATCTGGTTTATGACAGAAAAATGGCAATCTAAAAAGATTATTGGTTGAGGAACCAAATTGAATCATAAGACCTTGTAATTTTGGGAAATGGTAGTTCTTGATGTTGGCTAAAAACTCTATTCTTTCCAAAAATTTTAATATTGTGATTTTATGGGTCAAATAAATCAATCTTTAAAGACTGTCTTGAAGACAACAATGTTACATATCTTATGGTTTGCCATTGATTTGTCTTGATTCTGTACTTTCGGATGTGTGCTAAATGCTAGATTGCAGATCTTTGGACCTAAGGTGAGTTCTTAAAATCTCTATAACACTTGGTTTGGGCATAAAATTAATCTCTCATGTGTTTGGCTTGAGTGTTACATGCTTTCATAGAACATTTTTCAATTGATGCTCTTAATGGGAAATGAACGAGCATAGATTTGCTTTCATACAATTTTGTGTAAGTGAATGCTTGTGTTTAAATCTTAAGTAATTCTTGGTTCCAATATCAAAAAAAATCTCATTGAGTAATCTAGGGCATGGATTCATTCCTTGTTTACATGAAGAGTTAAATGCACCACTTTGTGGACTCGCTTCATGTTTACTTGGAAAGTTAAATATTCCATGATTCAAACCCTCTTGCACTTATGAGTAGTATTGATTAGCAGTCTTAGATTACTTGTGATTGATCTAGATTGCTATCTTGGGTTATTGGACTCGCTCATCTATTAGCCCCTCATTCCACCCCGTGGTTGCAAGGTTAGCGCCACATTAAAGGAGAGGGGTCTACATAGAAAGAAGCATTAATTGTTCCACCAGGCAACCCTTTTGTGCTTTTTAGAACTCACTAGTTTTCTAGGGTGTGGACTCACTTTGAGTTTATGTGAGGAGTTAAATACACCACTTTGTGGACTCACCTCACATTTACTTGAAGGGTTAAATGCACCACCTTTAGTGCTTTCCAATACTTTTGATAGTGAATTACTTACTTTTTTATTTCTAAAAGGCCTGCTTGGGGATTTCATCACCTCAAGGGATGACCTTAACTCCCATGTTCTGACAGAGTATAAATATCAGGAGGTGAATCCAAAGACACCTCTCTTGGGAATGAGTTAGATTTCACTCTTGGCTAAGCCTCAAAGAACTTTATACCTTTGAGAAGTGAAGGAGGAGATTTGGGTTACTGTCTCCCCCCGACTGTGTGATTTTGGATTCTTCTCATCTACAGATTTGTGCCTCATGTACCTTGTGTATATCAAGGACTCCTTTTAGAAAAGCCATGTATATCCTTGTAGACAACTTTCTAGGATGTTGTTGTGTTCTAAGTGCCTGCTAAAACATTTTCAAGAACATACACAAGTAGAGTCCTTAAGGAGTAGAAATACTAAGTCACTATTCCTGTTCATGCGCAAGGTTTCTTTGTCCCTTGCCCATTTCTTGAAGACTGTTTGCTTGAAATCCTTGATTGTTGTCTTACGTGCTTGATCAATGACATAAATCTGGTCCGCCTTTTGTCTGAGGTATGTTTTTTCTGCTTTCCTGTCGTTCATTGTCAAAAATTGGTTATCTTGAGTTAGGAATTGATCGATCTTTACTTTGACTCATGTTGTCTCTCATCTATTCATCTTATCTCTTTATGCCTTTTGTACCTCATGTTGCAATAGTCTTATCTCAGCTGTTCTAGCCACTTCTTTTGATGATTCATACTAGGTTCATCTCACATCTTGGTTGTTCTAGCCATTTATCTTCTTTTCATTATCTTAGAGACAGAGTCTAGCATTATCCTGAGTCTTCTCTTGTCACATCTTCATTTATGACTGTCACGACTTGAATTGGCAAGACTTTCCCCATTCAGAATACTGATCAAGATAGAAGCAAATCTCCTAATCAAGACATAGGTCATCTCGAATCTGTTATGAAATTTGAACTTTGTGATAGATCCTCACATTCCTCCTCGTTCCAAGAGTATTATAATCCATTGTTTCAGATATAGTTTGACTTATTATTTCAAGAATATTATAACCCATTGTTTGAAGACTAGCAAGACTCTGAAGGGTCACTTTCTAAAATCAAACCTATCGACTCTTTCACGATCTCTCAGAATACTACCAACAATATGGGAGATCCATTCCACTTCCCAAGGGGAGGTAAATTCAATGCTAGTCATAAGCAATATCCAAATGACCAAGGTCAAGGCCAGTCTCAAAATGATAAGAGTTATGATCAATCCCACAAATTTCAATATTCGGTCAACATTCGGGACCTTTGCAATTTGAAACAACAACAAGGGGAGCCTCTCCTAACATTTCTCCAAAGATGGAGACAACTATGCATGAAGTATCCGCATGAATTACCCGAGTCTGAAAAGCTTGATATCTTCTTGGACAATCTTGTCCCAAATTTTGGATACCAAGTACGATTACAAGGTCCCCTCACTTTTGACAATATGATTAGGTGGGCTGTGAGGATAGAAGCATTTATGATCAAGAAGGGAGAATTGACTTTGAATAAAGACAACAAACAAGGACCTTCTCCCTCAAACATGGATAAGGATAAGATTGTCAACAAAAACATAGATGTTATGAATGACAGGGTTGTTGATAATGTGACACCAAAACCCTCAAAGTCCATCTTTAATCTTATCTCTAGCATACAAACGGTCAAAGTCACTGAGAAGGCTACAACAGAAGCTCAACCACCTTCAAGATTCGCTAGAAACAAACCTTGGATCTCTCAACCCAAGTGTAACTCTACTTCCTTGGGAGAACCTCTTGATGTGGTTTATAGGACTTTGGTGCAGAACCATAGCAAGAATTCAAATCATCAGGAATTCAAAGACTCCTTTCCTCCTCATGGGAAAAGTGAATTATCCAAGTCTAAAGGTACCAACGATGTGGTCAACTATATGTATGATACTAGTGACATTGTCATCAATGAGATTGAACCTGTTGATGTTGAGTACTGTGACATGATCATTGCTCTGAGGAGCGAGGATGCTCCTAAACCAAAAACTCCCTTTATCTTGCAAGGCCCTGTGTCTCCCTCTTATAACTCCACACAGTCTCCAACTTGTGCGAATGCTATCACTTGATCTTGTGTGAAGATTGTTCTCAAAGGTCCCGAACCTTCCACATCCAGACCAAAACTATCTATGGATAAAGCCCTCACCAAGGCAAATGTCCCCAAAGATCTCAATCTCAACCAGTTTCAATCTATGGTGGCTCATTTGACCTCACCTCATTATTTGTCCTTCTCTGCAGAAGATGATCACTCTCCAAGCCACCCGCATAATGCTCCCCTACACTTTGAAGTTATGGAAGGTCCCGAGCATGTCCCCCACGTCCTCATTGACAATAGTGCTAGCCTAAATACTTGCCCTGCTAAAATGCTTACCCAAATGACAGACAGCTTTGTTCCCGCCAATAGAGAGTCCACTGAGTTCTATGATGCTAAGCTAAAAGAAATAGAAAAGACCTTGAAGATCAAAGATATTGGCATGGGGGAATATCAGTTTGAGTCCATGTTGACATTGACAACTCTCCCTCCATCTCCATGTTCCTGTGAGGAACCTTCTGAAGATGGATTTGGTATTAGCTATCAGAGCTATGAGCTTGACCAACCTAGCTATAGCTTGCACTCACATGAAGAAACATAGATTCAGCCTATGACATATGAAAGACCTTTGAATGATCAAAATTCTGATTCAGACTACCAGAAAGAGTCTTATCTACCTTCTCAAGTGCTTCAAGAACATGATCTTGGTCCTCACCAAGAGGATTTTATATGCTCTACTAAACAGATTTCTACTACTGTAGCTACTACTGAATATGTCATTGCCTCCAATGGAACACATCTTGATTGGGAGCAACTGCTGGATGCTTCCCTTATCTTGGGTATGCCCTATGGTATGCCTACTCTAGATTATTCCATCACTTCTGCTATTGAACAAACTCCTACTGCTGCCAACTCCAATGGCACACATACTGATTGGGAGCAACTTTTGGATGCTTCCCTCCTCTTGGGTATGCCTCAAGGTATGCCTATTCTAGATTACTCTGCTGCTTCTACTACTGAAAAAGATCCTACTATTAAAGAAACACTTCCTATGTTAGATGACAACAATGAAGAAAGTCTGCCTCGAACTGTGTCTCTAGCTAAATGGGACTCTATATCAGATGCTACTATAGAAATACTAGTTGATGATACGCACTTATATGCTAGTCTTGACAACTTAGAAAGAGGAGAAAGTTATGATCCTCCAGATCAAGCTATTGATGATGATCCTTTCCACCCTCCTGTGGAGATCATTCCTATGGCTCCTAGGCCATCTGCTCCAAGTTATACTTCTACTGCTCCAACAAATCATGGGTATTTGAGACCCCATTCTGTTACAGCTTCATGGAATATTGGTAGATCCAGAATTGAAATGGTTCCTATTTGTGCACTCTTACCACCTGAAAGGGGACCTAACTCTTGGAATAGACCACCTTGGTTAGGCTCACATAATATTCCTCCAAACTTATTTGACTCTTCTAAGAAAACTCACAATCGACAATGCTCTATGGAAGATTACTTTCTTGATCTATCTGATGCATTCATAAATGATGGGGATGATACTGATATATTTTCACTTGAGCCCATCCCATCAATTTTTCTTCCCCTTTCATTTCCCAGAAAAGTGGCCCGTCCACTTCCATTTCCACCTCTCCACCTGAACCGGTCATATAAGACTCATTCATCCACCATTCCTGAGTCTTTTGGAAGTAACTTGGATGTGCAACATAAAAACAAAAATAATAAGAATCCACTTATATCTCAAGGTCACCATGTCCCATCTAATCGACATGTGACTACGAAGAAAGAAAAGCAATAGAGGTGTTCAAAAGACCGCGAAGGTCCTCAAAAAGAAGAAGACAATCAAAAGCCAGAAAATAAAATAAGAAATGGATCTCAAAATCCATTCTACAGGCATTGTCATCAAAAGCACCTCAAAGTAAAGAAGAAAAAATTCAAAAGCTATGTGGATTCCAAAGAAAGGAAAAATCAAGTTGTCATTCGAGCTTCCAAAATTCTCATACTTCCCTCCATTCCATCACCCTTGTCTCTCATACTTTACCCTCTTCACTCCATCTTGCCTTTTCCCAAAGTGTATATCAGTATCTCCTTATTTCTAATGACATGACTAAGAAAAATCTAGAACATACTTTCCCTAAGTGTTTAAAGCATGGGAAATCTGATGAAGAGTTAAGATGTGTTCATGAGGATATTTGTGGGTCTTTCTTAAGTGATCTTTCCTTGACTATGGATCTCTTGATGGTTGGGTACTACTGGTTGGATCTCCTATTACTACTCCAACATCTGGTTCTGATTCTGCAACTTCTCAACTGGCTTCTATTACAAATGACTGTGTTTCCAGAGATCACTACTGAAGGAGAGAAACTCAAAGAGCCCACCAACACTCTTCATCTGAAGAAGTTCTACAGCTGACATTCTCTATGTGCTCATGTACATACTTATTGGTCCTGAAAAAATCCTAAAAATTGCAAAATGTCCTAAAAAAATGATCATCTTAGTGAAAACCTGGCAAACAGACGCTTTGATGTATCTATTATCCTGGTGAAAACCTGGTAAATAGGCACCTTGATAATACTAAAAAAAAAATATAAAATTTGAAAAAATAAAAAAAAATGAAATATTCAAAAATACAAAAAAATCAAAAAAAGAGAAAAGTACAAAAAATTTGAAAAAGAAAAAAAATGTGCCATTGATGAAAACCTGGTAAAATAGACGTCATGGTAGCAAAAATAGAATCTCTACCAAGATGGTGAAAACTTGGTAAATAGGCACCTCTTGTTTTCCTAAAGTAACATCTTCTCTCGGTGTCGCTTGGCTCTTAGTTTCTTGCTTTAGTTTTCTTTCCAGCTTTGGTTTGCTTCCTTTGTTTCCTGCTTTAGTTCATTCCTCGCTTTGGTTTGCTAGCTCATGCTTTTGCTTTCAGTGTCTTCGAGTTTTTTGCTTGACTCTTCATAGATTGGAACTGGTTCATGCTTAGGGGCACTTGCCTGGTCTAGGGGGCATTGTCCTATCACTTTCAAAAAATCTTTTTGTGCATTAGTCACCAATGGTTCTCACTGTGTCTGCCTGCTGATGCCTAGCTACTTTTTGAGATCTCTCTCTTTGAGGATCTCTGTCGTATTGGTCACCGGTGGTTCCCACTGTGCTTGCCTACTGATACCTAGCTCTTGTTCGATCTTTTTTTGGGATATATCCCTTACATCAGTCCTCAGTGGTTCTCATTGTGTTTTCCTGTAGATGTTTTGCTAGTATCTATGAGATCTCTCACCTTGAGGATCTCTCTCGTATAGTCACCAGTGATTCTCACTATGTCTACCTACTATCGCTATCCCGTTGAGACTTCAAACATTGTATGTTTCCAAATTGATTTGAATCTACTTGAACATGAACTTAAACTGAAACTAAACTAAATGTGTGTTTCTCTGAGGCATGTTGAGCTTTTTTTTCTTTGAGTGCTTGTTTGTTTGCTTTTCTTTTTCTTTGCTTTATGTTTGTTGGTTTAGTTCCAATAATCCAAAGAATTCATATAAGAGGGATGTCCATCTATAAGGCCCTCCATCTCGTATTGGATGGCCATGTGTACCTCAACTCCTTTTATATGGACGCTTGGGTGAGGTTGGTTCTTCTCCTTGTCTTTTGAGTGACTTCTTTCTGCTACTGGTGAAATTGTAAACGCTCGTCCTATTAAGTGAACGTAAGGGTCACTGCAAGAAATCTTTGGCAAATGAAGGAACTCCTATGTGTTTGGTGTGTTTCTCGCAAGCAACATTTAGGTCATTCTAGCATCTATGCTCTAATGCTTATGTTAACTTGCTAAATCAAAAGGGATAGGTGTTCAGGTCATTCTGGCTTCTTATGCCTTAATGCTTACATCTTATTCTGACAAACCTAAGACTTAGGTCATATTCATATTCTCATGATAGTGATATTAGTGAGGATTGTATGACATCTTGCGATTTTCTAAACTTAAATGGCTCTATGATGATAAATACGATGAGTCCAACAACCAAGTCCTAGGGTTTGCATTTTCATTCTAGGCTTGCATCTTTAGCTTAGGCTTGCATGTTCATTTTTAGGCTTGCATTTGAGACAATGTTTGGTGCTCTCTTGATTGTCTTCATCAAAGGTTCTAATCTTTAGTCCTAGTTTCATCATGGTTGCACAAGTTTTCAGGATCGAAATCAAAATCTGACATCTCTACATAGCTCGAAATCGCGTTTTAAATTCTGAGACCCTTTGGGATCGGACGCTTGTGTAGTTAGCTTTTTGGCATCATTTTCTTGCCAGATCCTCATCTTTGCATCATGTTTTTGAGATCTTTGCTCTTTTCATCAAAGTCAACTCTAGTCAAATTTGGTCAACCATGGTCAAACTTGGTCAATAGGACTTCTGCATTGCTCTGATTTGCTTCTGCATCTTCTAGATCTTTGATCTTATATTTATTTGTAACCTTTTGTTGTCAATCATCTTATGACGTGTCATCTTTCGATTTCACTCCCGAGGGGGCAAGATGATTGCATCATTGAATCTTGTTGAATTAATTCTTGAATCAGTCTGATCTAAATCATCAATTTTCATTGCTTGGGGCATCTCGGTGTCTCACATCTACTTATCTTATCATCTATCTTTTAGGTATCTAAGCAATCTAACTCGGATCCTCAAGAATCAAGCTTCATTTTGGAGAGGATTCTTGAAATCTTTTAGGTATTGGGGCAATCTAACCCTAATCCCTAGGAGTCAAGCTTTGTTCTGGAGGTGGCTCTCGAAATCTCTTTTATACCATTATCTGGGCAATCTAACCCAGGTCTTGGAGGGCTAAGCTTTGTATTGGGGCAATCTAACCCCGATTCTGGAGACAGTCCTAAATCTGCATCTTCATCAATTGGTATTGGGGCAATCTAACCCTGATTCCAATTCTCTTCTAAGACTGTTGTCTTCGCAATCTAACTTGGACTTCAGAAATTCTCATCATTTGTCACTTCAGGCTATTTTTTGAATCAATGTGCTATTCGCACATCAATTCAAAGAGGGGCAAATGTAATACCCCAAAATTGGTACCTATTTATTTCAGGCAATTTTGGTGTAGTTCTTCAATTCTATGTCATCAAAGTCCTATCTCACTAGGCAATTTTCTCTCTCCTATTTGACTCTATTTGACTTGATGTCAGTTGCAAAGACCCTAAATTGCAATAATCAAATGCTAAATTAATTCCTAAAAGTCTTTAACTTATATTAGCTAAATTATGCCTATGATAAATTAATTTAATTCTAAAGTCCTAAGTGCTTTAAATTAAATTAAATCTACCACTTTAGCTAATTACACATCAAAAAAGGAATTAATATCATTATTTAATTATTTGAGTGGACATCTTTCTATTTGAATTTAATTATTCAAATTATTCAAACTAGTCACACCTCACATGTGGCATAAATTCTACTCTTTGATTAAATAATTCCATGTTTATTTGTCAAAAAAGTGAAGAACCTTAATGGGAAGTGAAGAGTCACACCCCACATGTGGCAAAAGGAGTTACATGCAAGATTCCCCTCCTTTTCTATTTAAGAGCTTGCTTTTCTCATTCAAATGGACTTTTTGGAGAGCATAGAAATTATAGTGGAATTCTACTACATTTTTTTGAGGAACTTTTTGAGAGCACATAGATTATGCCAAAATTATACTACACTCTTTGTGATTCATAGCTTTTGATTGTTATCATTTTAGTTAGTTCATTTTAGTATAACATTGCATTTCTTATTTAATTAATTTGCTTATCTTGTTCTTAATCTAGTTGCATTCTTATTTGAAAACACCAAAAAGAACTTGCATTCTCATTTCTAGATTAACATGCATTCATTCTAGATTACTTGCAATTTCTTTTCATGCATATGCTTTTCTTTAAAATCCTCCATTGTAGTTCGGTCTTATGGTTGTTGGCTTTCGATCTGAGAGCAATCTTGAAAACACCCCGTCTACATAGGAGGCAACAGATCGCTTCACTACGGATTTCGGATTGAATAACTCATATTCTTTTTTGTAATCCGATCATGTGAGTAATGATCATGTTGTGTGTGTGTTGAATTTGAGGTCACATTCACTCATACACACTATGTAGCTTTTTAGTTGATTCAATGTCAAATATGGACTTTTTAAACATGTTGATTTTTCTTTAATGTTGCCTCTTTGAACACAATCATAATATCATTCTCGCATTCCTTCACCACTATGTAAACTATAGATCATGATGATTCATTGTTGATTTTTTTGTATATGAGAGTCTATTGGTTTACTTAGAAATCAATGTCTTGTTGATATGTTTGTTGACTTGGGGTGATCTTGAGCTTAATTTGGTATCTCTACTAACCTATGTGTTCCTTTTGCTAAATTTATTAATATGTAACAACTTGAGAACCATTTTCCCTTGATTGATACTAGATGCACTTTAGGTACTATTACTTTAGCTTAATAGTGTTTCTTATTCTGATCCATAGATATGATTATGTCCTCTCTGATATATCTGATCATTAATTATAGGTGCATCCACACTTTGTTATCTTGCATGGTTGATCTTTCATCTATAACATGTAAATTTTCTTATAACAAATATCTTCAACCTGATTATTCACTCATGCCCATTATACTTTACCTCTTTTGATCATTGTGTCATTTTTCTTGTAACATGGTGTATTTATGATTTATTATTGTAACTGATTTGGCTTCATAAGTACATTTGAACTAAAAGGTTTCAAGCCATAATGACCCATCCTTTTGATAGTTCACAACAACTATTTAGTACTATAATATCTTTACAACTAAAAGCTTGGACTAAAAGGTTTCATGATGAATAACATATCCCTTTAATATCCCATAAAATTTATACATTCTTTTAGTTGTCCTTCTCTGATCTGCATCTAAGTTATTATTTATTGGCATGTTGGGATCAACCCTTGTGTGATTTACATTTACTCCACATGTAAATAGATAATAAATATGTACCTTCTTCTTCACATGATAAAAACTTGTTAGATTTTAAAAATGTGATCATGATGTTTTCTTTTCTTCCATTGACCAATATTAATCTTAGTAGTTTTCATATACATTTGATGACTACTAGACATTGAATTGAGACCTTCATTTCTCTAACACCATTTTTACTACCATTATAGGTAATTATTCATGAGAAACATTATGAGGAAAAAGATGAAGACAAAGATAGGGAGATATGTTGAAGATGTATGGGGATTCTTCATTACACCAGGCAATGATGGGTCCCTCTCATTTATCTATCATTTGTCATTTATGCATACTTTCATTTACTTGTATCCGTTTAAATAGTTGTCGCATAACTTTTGTGGGTTCTTTGTACCTTACTTTTGTAAATGAAATAAAGGAAATCAGATTGCAAAATGTAATTGTAATGTTCTTTATATAACACTTTTTCATATCAATGTAATGTTCCTTTCATAAATGAAATGTTATTTTCTTTCTGCATTTTTATCATTTTTAGTACTTAAAACACTTAGCCTGAAACTTAAAGTTTAAAATGAACCAATGTACCTTACACCTTAGTTGATCAACCACCCAAGCTCTGCGTTTTTTAGCTAGATGCAAAAAATACTTAATGTTTTTGGTGAAATTTGTTGCCCCATTTTCGGCACCCATAGTGAAAAATGGTCTATATTGATTTCTTTCACCATTAAGAATTTCCTTGTCTTGGTAATTTTTGCTATAGTCAAAATTTAGGGATTTAGGAGTTAATTAGGATCTATCGTCATAGTCTTCTTTGTCAAAAGGAAATATCTTTCCATTGATTCCCTTTTTTCTTCCGAGTCAATCTTGTTCTTAGTCTTCCAATTCCAAAATATTTTATTCTTTGAAAAGTCAAGTCTTAGAATCAACAAACACTTACAGAACCCGAAGCGATGGATGGAACCAAAGAAAAATAAAGGAAGGTGAAAAAATCCATCAAAGAATGTCCATTCAGGAAAGAAATAAGGTTCCAAAATAAATGTTGAAATATGAGCATCCAACTAGAACTAAGTAAAATAGGAACAAAGACGAGTCAAAGTAGAAGACTAAGAAATGTTCTAGTTAATAAGCCAAAATTGAACCATAAGTTACTGATCAGTTGTTAGGGTCTAAAAGATAAAGCAAAAATTTAGAATAAGAAAGGAAGCTGACTTTTACAAGAGTTCCAATGTTAGCGTTAGTTTCCAAAGGAAGAATAGGAACAAGTAATTTGAAAGTGATGCTAGAGAGAAGTCATAAAGTTAAAAAGGCAAGAAGAATTAAGTATTTTAGAAGCATTATCAGAACCTGAAGCTTGGGTCGAAATAAGTTAACAAAGAAGGAATTGGTTTTTCCCAATGAATAAATAAGAAGGAAAAAGAAAGAAATTATGGAAGTACTATCAGAGTCTAAAATTCAAGATGGAACAATGAGAAAAGAAAAGAGAAATGATGTGGCACTTCCATTCATTGTCAAAATTTATGAAAGCAATGAAAGGTGGAAAAATTAAAAAAACAAGGTGACGTGTTCAACATGTGAAAATTAAGTAGAAACTGATGTGAAAAGACAAGCAATAATGGCTTCACATGGGTAATTGATTTTCCTTATTAAAGCCTTGTAAAATATTTTTTCATGTGATCATGTTGTGAAATATTGAACCTAAATATGAAGTTGGAGCTAGGGCATCAATATTTTTCTATTCACAATTTACAACAAGGAAATTATAGTGAGTTAATCCTTCACTCCTAAAACTGTGTTTTAGCTTAATTTCTGTTGAAAAGAGTAAAATTCGTTATTATCATCAGTAATCATGAAGCATAGATATATAGGTTATAATCATTTGAATCATTTAGAATGTACCTAGAAAGAAATAGGAAATACAAAATTGACACACAGATTTTAGAGAATATTAGAATAGAATCACACAGGAACCTAGGCATGCAATTACACAAAACTTAGCTAAAAGTGGCTTGCTTCAAGCTATCATATTTCTCATTTTCGTATAGTGTTTTGATTTAGTAATGGAATGTATTACGTGGTATAATATTAACACCAAGGAAATTAAAAATCAAGATGAAAGGGTGCTTATTACGTTAGACAGAGGCACAATTCAAAATTATTTTAGCTTACTTGTCAAGGAAGCCTGTGCAAACTAGGATTTTTCCTTATCGCAATTCACCTTCAATGAGAAGAAAACCTATTATGGAAATTTAATTTACAAGGATTGGTTCCATCCATAGAGAGAAGGGAAATCAAAACTATTGAAAACCATCAACAACACAAACATTAAAGGTGAGATTACAAACATTGTTATGTTGTTGAATAGGTAAAGGGGGAATGAAGAATCAAATGTTTTGGATGAGTGGATGTTATTTTTCATTGAATAATTTAGGTAGAATCTAGGTTCTTAGATTGGGAAAAAATAATCAGCAACCATATTTTTGATTTGGTTAAGGCATTTTGACTTAACCAAAGCTTCTATATGTCATCCTATTTGATATATGTTGTAGCTTGCACACATACATGGCCTGTTCTAGTTCATGTGGAATAATTTGAGGAAGATGTGAAAAATAATGTTTTTAATCCCTATTTGTAGCTATAAAATAGTTTTTCAAAGTTTCAGAGAGTGAACAATGCATTCACCATGAAAGTGGTGAGGGAACTACAAGGTTTCCTAGAGAGAAGGATTTCACCAGAAGTTGTTGCTCTAATAAAAAAATTCAGGAACTACTATATTTAGTTTCCAACTTTCACTTATATTAGAATAGGTGGCTTCATTGATTTTCTTTGGAAAATACCCAGGAATGTAGACAACAAGATAATTATGGTTGAGCTTTGTAGAAAAATTCATGAGGTAAACATATTATGTATAGACAAGCATAAGGGGTAAGTGCACAAAGATGGGGGACCAAAAAGGGGGTATAAGATGCCACTTTTTTCCTGAAATCAGCAAACTCTGAACTTCAACAAGAAATTGTAGTTAGACTCAAAATTTTAAGATGCGACAAAAACAAGAGTTGTAATACTCTGAATCTAGTTCCTAAACTACTAACTTATTTTGAAAATGGTGTAGATTAAGGCCCTCAAAAAGGGGGAGCACAAAAAGTGGTCTTGTTTTTGGTCCAAAAACATAACATAGCGTCTGGTGTGCTCCCCCTAAAATGTTAACTTTTTTTTTGAATTTTTTTAATCGCTCCAGTGAGAAGTTAGCTAACACCATGTAGTTTATCCCAAAATTTTTTAGTAATTTTTTGATGAATGTATAATTTTTTATGAATTTACGAAGTGCACACATCCTAAAAACATGAAATTTTTGTGTGCTCCCCCTAGAAATCATTTAAAACTAATCAAAAATTAAATTTTCTTTTTTTTTAAAGTGTGTAGAATGGAGTCTAGTTTCTAAAAATGTAACTTATTGCAAAATTTGATAAATGAGCCAAAATCTATGCCCAAAATACTGCATGTTGGTTTTTTACAAAAAATAGACATACACACAAAAGAAATTAGAGTTGAAAAACTTAACATAATCAGAATTCAAAATAAATTATATGCTTAGATAGCTAACAGAGAGATCTGCAATATCACGTCATCTGATTTTTACATTCTTGAGCCACAAGTAAACCTGACGAGGAGCACACAAAAAAAGATGTCATTTTTTTGTATGTTTGCTAAAAAACACATCTCGGGCCTATTTCAATTGTCCAAGCCTTTGGGTTGGATCTCCAAGGCAAATCCAAGCCTTAGGATTGGTAAATTCAAATCCTTTACAAAGCGGGCACGCCCTATAGGGTGTGCGCCCTATGTAAAAAATCATAAATTTACATAGGGCATGCATCATATAGGGCGTATGCCCTATGTAAGATATAGATTTATATAGTGAGAGAGAGAGGGGGGGTAATTTATACAAAGAGAGGGGGGAGGGTAATTTATACATATATAACATTTAAGTATAAGTTTGATAATTTTAATTTCTTCTACTTTAAGTTATATTTGTATAAAATTTTAAATATAATGCTTTCAGGATGTTTGGGATAGGTTCCAACTTCATAGGACTTAATATGCAGATTCTAGATTTGAAAAATTCCAGACTTAGCCAAATTTTAGGATTCAGCAGGGTTACCTCCCACAATCCATCATGGATTTCTAAGGTCAAACTGAAGTTGGCAAAAGGATTCTCAAAGGGTTTTAACTCATTTTATCACAAATCACTTGGTTTTGATCCCATCTCTACGACAGACTTAGCTTAGCTCTCACCCAAATCTCTCTCTCTCTCTCTCTCTCTCTCTCTCTCTCTCTCTCTCTCTCTCTCTCTCTCTCTCTCTCTCTCTCTCTATCCCCCTTATCTAATCTCTCTCTTTCATTACCCTTTGTCTATCTATCTCTCTCTCTCTCTCCCTCTCTCTCTCCCCCTTATCTACTATCTCTCTTTCATTACCCTCTCTCTCTCTCTCCCCCTTATCTACTATCTCTCTTTCATTACCCTCTCTCTCTCTCTCTCTCACACATCACACTCTCTCTCCCCTTATCCACTCTCTCTCTCATCCCATACTCTCTCTCTCTCTCTCTCTCTCTTCTCACATCACCCTCTCTCTCCCCCTTATCTACTCTCTCTCTTTCATTAATCTCTCTCTCTCCCTTATCTCACTCTCTCTCTCCAGAGTGAGAGAGTGAGAGAGTGAGAGAGAGATAAGAGGGAGAGAGAGAGAGAGGGTAATGAAAGAGAGAGAGTAGATAAGGGGGAGAGAGATAGGGTAATTACTCTCTCTCTCTCACATCATCCTATCTCTCCCCCTTATCTACTCTCTCTCTTTCATTACCCTCTCTCTCTCTCTCACTCTAGAGAGAGAGATAGATAAGGGAGAGAAAGAGAGAGAGAGAGAGTACTGAAAGAGAGAGATTAGATAAGGGAGGGAGAGAGAGAGAGAGAGAGAGAGAGTAGATAAAGGGGAGAGAGAGAGAGGGTGATGAGAGAGAGAGAGGAGAGGGTGATGTTTTTTTTTTTTGTGTGTGTGTGTGTGTGCGTGTGTGTGTGTGTGTGTGTGTGTGTGAGAGAGAGAGAGAGAGAGAGTAGATAAGGGGGAGAGAGGGTGATGAGAGATAGAGAGGAGAGGGTGATGTTTTTTTTTGTGTGTGTGTGTGTGTTTGAGAGAGAGAGAGAGAGAGAGAGAGTAGATAAGGGGGAGAGAGGGTGATGAGAGAGAGAGGAGAGGGTAATGTTTTTTTTTTTGTTTTTTTTTTGTGTGTGTGAGAGAGAGAGAGAGAGAATTGGGTGAGAGATAAGCTAAGTATGTCGTAGAGATGGGGTCAAAACTGAGTTATTTGTGATAAAATGAGTTAAAACCTTTTGGGAATCCTTTTACCAGCTTCAGTTTGACCTTAGAAATCCATGATGGATTTTGGGAGGTAACCCTGCTGAAGCCTTGCTGAATCCTAAAATTTGGCTAAGTCTGAAATTTTTCAAATCTAGAATCTGCATGTTAACTCCTATGAAGCTGGAACCTATCCCAAACATCCTGAAAGCATTATATTTTATAATTTATACAAATATAACTTAAAGTATAAGAAATTAAAATTATCAAACTTATACTTAAATGTTATATTTGTATAAATTAAACCCCCCCTCTCTTTGTATAAATTACCCCCCCTCTCTCTCTCTCACTATATAAATCTATATCTTACATAGGGCATACGCCTTATAGGGCACACGCCCTATGTAAATTTATGATTTTCATAGCGTGCGGGGGTGAAAATTTTGGCATTTTACAAAGCGTGTGCACCTATTTGGTGCACGCACTTTGTTTTGCATTGCCCAAGCCATAGGGTATGCACCCTATAGGGTGCACGCCCTTTAGTGCGTGCACACTATGCGCGATGGGGGGCCAAAAAAAAAAGTGGCATCTTTTTGGTCCCCCATCTTTGTGCACTTACCCTAAGGAAACCATCTTATTCCCTATATCACTAGGGAATTATACATGTTCTACATCTTCTAATGCCATAAATGATGCAGGAGCATCTTGGGTCTTGAGCAATCTTGCATCGCCAAAAACAAGTTATGTTTCCTGTACCTGTCTGATGTTTGTTTTGTAGCCATTATTGTGGTTGGTTTCTTGCCTTGTGCAGTTAATGATATGCCATGGACCTATTTTGGGACCTTCTCCTAAGGGCTCATGTCCTAATTCATTCGGAGTTGGAAATTATCACCATTTCCATTAGGTATCGATTCTCTACCAGTTTCACAGGAAACATGTGGTATTTCACCTTGTGTGGTTCCATGTGGGGGAATTGGATCTTGCAAATTTTGGGATATGTTCTTGGATCATGTGCGGACCTAACTGTAATGACGCATTGTGTTTTGTTCTTTCTTGCTCTAGTTTTGGTTTCTCATCCTAAGTGGACCTATATTGTAATTAAATAATTGACTGGCCGACTTGTGGCTTTGCGACTATATATTTGGAGCTTGGGTTGATGTAGAGTAGCAGTGTTAGTAGTAGGAGAGTAGTTAGAAGGATATACAACAACAGTATGTGAGCTATGATTTTGATTGCATAATTTCATTGTATAAGGCTGAAACCCAGAAGGTCGAATAGCCGGAAATGTTGAAAGATATAAAATAATTGCACCAGTGTTGTTACTAGTTGCTTGTCTCATATCCATTGTATTTTCACTAATTTCATGTGGTTTTTAAATTTCTTCTATGTGTAACTCTTCGTAGAGCTTGTTTGTGGGTTCAAGCAGTCTCAACTAACCCTGATTCTGCCTTTACCTTCCTTTCCCTTGCATCAAGTGGTATAAGAGCGAAGTTCTTTCTTATGGATTAGATTATGGAGAACTTTATTGGATTGGTTGTAGGGTGGCAGATCTGAGATCTAACCTATAACTTGCAGAAGGTTACGATCTTGTTGGAACCTAATTGTCAAGATGGTTCATGGTAGAGGAAATGATAATGCTATCATAGATATGTTGAGGCAGATTGAAACTAGGCTTGAAGCTATAGAGACAGCCCAAAGAAGAGGTGCACATCTTGAAGATGTTAGTGATGAAGAAGAAGTGGCACCTAATCTTGAACCTGAAGTTGAGAAGGATGAGGAAAGACTCTTGAGAGTTTTGTCTAAGGCTAACTCTAGACCTACAGTTGAAGTTGCTTTCTATGATGGAAGACTTGAGACCAATGCACTTTTGGATTGGATCTCTGAGATGGATAAGTAATTTGACTATGAAGGTACTCCTGATAATAAGAAGGTTAAAATTATAGTCACAAAGTTGAAAGCTCATGCATCTCTGTGGTCAGATCATTTGCAAACTGAGAGATAGAAGAGAGGGAAAGAAAAGATTAGGACATGGATGAAAATTCTTGGAAAGATGAAGAGGAGGTTTCTTCCAGCTGACTACCAAGTTAGTTTGATGAGGAAAATGCAAAATTTGAGACAAAAGGACATGAGTGTGAAAGAATATACTGAAGAATTTTACAAGTTAGATATTAGATCTGGACACATGGATGATGAAGTAAAGAAGGTGGCTAGATATCTGAATGGCCTAAGGACATCTATTCAAGATGATATTAGTTATGTTAAGATGGAGATTGTGGAAGAAGCATACCAATTTTCTTTGAAGGTTAAAGAGCGATTGACAAAGAGACATGAACAAAGACAGAGAGGAAGAGGTGGTAGATTTCAGAGAAGTAGAGGTAGATCTTATGGAGAAAGTAGCAGATCTGAAAATGGAGTACAAGATAAAGGATGGAAGGATGAACCTACTAGTAAAAGAGGTAACTACACTAGAGGTAGCTATACAGGTTACTCTAGGAATAATAATAATGGGAAAAGAGATGAGAAATCTTGGTTTAAAGGTACTTGTTACAAATGTGGTAAAGAAGGACATAGAGCTTTTGAATGTACTAACTCTGGAAAGAAGACTGGAGGTAATAGAAGAAACAATTTGGCTTGTGAAGAAGTTGAGGAATTATCTAATGAACCTGAACATGGTGAGAACTTGATGCTAAGAAGGATATTGTTTAATAAAGAAGCTGATGAGGAACCTATTTTGAGGAAAAGTTTGTTCAAAACCAAATGTAAGATTGCTAACAAATGTTGCAAGGTAATCATTGATAGTGGAAGTTCTGATAATTTGGCATTTGAATAGATGGTTTGTAAATTGCAGTTGTAGAGATTGAAATATCCTAAGCCATACCATATTTCTTGGATCCAGAAGGAGCATAAACTACTTGTAAGTGAACAATGCCTTGTTAAATTCAAAATTGGGAATTATCATGATGAAGTCTTGTGTGATATTATGCCTATGGATTGTTGTCATATTCTTTTGGGTAGACCTTGGCAGTATGATAGGAAAGCTTTTCATGATGGTAGATTGAATCAATATACTATTTCAATGGATGGGAAGAAACAAGTATTATTGTCTTTGATAGAGAATTTTGATGAAGGTCACTGTACTACAGTCAGAGTATGCTTGGTTGATGGTAAAACATTTGCAAGAGAAATGAAAGAACAAAATATTTGCTTTGCCTTAATTCCAAGGAAAACTAAGAAACAAGATGAGTTAGAACATGCACCTGAGGTTAAACCTTTGTTGATTGAATTTCATGACATCATTTTTGATAATGTACCTAATGGTTATAGCCTATGAGAAGTATAAGTCATTGTATGGATTTGATACCTGGAGCTAGTTTACCTAATAAAGCACCACATAGGTTAACACCAGATGAAAAGACTAAGTTGAATAGACAAGTGCAAGAATTGATTGAGAGAGGTTTGATTAGGGAAAGTTTGAGTCCTTGTGCAATACCTATTGTGTTAGCACCTAAAAATAATGGAGAATGGAGAATGTGTACTGATTGTAGAGCTATAAACAAGATAATAGTAAAGTACAAATTTCCTTTGCCTAGGATGGATGACATAATGGACAGTTTGAGTGGATCAAAGTATTTCATGAAGATTGATTTGAAAAGTGGATATCATCAGATTAGGATTAGAGAAGGGGATGAATGGAAAACTTCTTTTAATACTTATGAAGGTTTGTATGAATGGTTGGTTATGCCTTTTGGTTTGACTAATCAACCTAGTACTTTCATGAGGCTGATGAATGAAGTTTTGAAAATATTCTTGGGTAAGTTTGTGATTGTATATCTTGATGACATTTTGATATTCAGTAAGACTAAGGAAGAACATCTTAAGCATATCAAACAAGTATTGCAAAGATTGAAGGAAGAAAAGTTGTTGATTAACTTGAAGAAATGTTCATTTATGAAAGAGGAGATTATGTACCTTGGTTTTGTAATTTCAGCTGATGGATTGAAGATGGATCATGAGAAAGTGAGAGCTATACTTGATTGGCCTACACCAGAGAATGTTGGAGAGGTAAGATCATTTCATGGATTGGAAAGTTTTTATAGGAAGTTCATTAGAAATTTTAGTTCTATTTGTAATGCTATGACTAAAACTACAAGAGGAGATAAAAGGGATTTCAAATGGACACATGGAGCACAAAAGAGTTTTGAAACATTGAAACAAAGAATTGCAGAGTTTCCTACACTTGCTTTGCCTGATTTCAGTATAGTTTTTCAAGTTGAATGTGATGCTAGTGGTAGTGCAATTGGATCTATTTTGAGTCAAGAAGGAAGACCTATAGCTTTCTTTAGTGAGAAGTTGAATGATGCTAAGAGAAAATATTCAATTTATGATCAAGAATTATGTGCTATTATTCAAGCTTTGAAGAAATGGAGACATTATTTGATGCCTAAAGATTTTATGTTGTATACTGACCATAAAGCTTTGCAGTATTTGGGAAGTCAGAATAAATTGAATCGGAGACATATGAAGTGGGTTGAGTTTTTATAGAATTTTCCTTTTCATTGAAGCATAGAGTGGACAGTTGAATAAGGTTCCTGATACCTTGAGATGAAGAAGAAGTTTTTTTGACAAAAATAAGAGTTGAGGTACTTGGTTTTGATGATTTGAAGTGTTTGTATGAAACTGACCTTGATTTTGTAGAGCCTTGGTAAGCTTGTAAGGAACAAACAGTAAGTGATAAGTGGAATGATTGTTTCATTCAAGAAGAAATGTTGTTTAAAGGAGTTCAGTTGTGCATACCTAGAGGATCTATGAGAGAGAACATAATAAAAGAGAAACATAGTGGAGGACTTGGACATTTTGGGATTGATAAGAGTGTGAATTTGATTTCAGAGAGATACTTTTGGCCACAGATAAATAGAGATGTACTGAGAATGGTTAGAGCTTGCAGAGTTTGTCAAGTAGAAAAAGGAACTAGGCAGAATTTGGGATTGTATAAACCTTTGCCTATATCTGATAGACATTGGGAAGATGTGATTATGGACTTTATTCTTGGATTGCCTAGAACTCAAAGAGGTAATGATTCTATTTTGGTAGTGGTTGATAGATTTTCTAAAATGGCACATTTCATACCCTGTATGAAGACATCTAATGCATTTCATGTAGCTGAATTATTTTTCAAGGAAGTGGTAAGATTGCATGGTTTGCCTAAATCTATTGTTTCAAATAGAGATACTAAGTTTGCTGGTTATTTTTGGAAAACACTTTGGAAGAAGTTGAATACCAAGTTGAAGTTTAGTTCTACATTTCACCCTCAAATAGATGGACAGACTGAAGTTGTGAACAGAAGTTTGGGAAACTTGTTGAGATGTTTATTTGGAGAGAAGCATGCTAATTGGGATTTGGTTTGGCACAAGCAGAGTTTGCATATAATAATTTTGTGAATAGAAGTACTAAGAGGACACATTTTGAGATTGTTACTGGATTTCATCCTAAGGGAACTACAGAGTTGAGAGATTTACCTATTGAGACCAGAAGAAGTGCTGAAGCTGAGGATTTTGCAGTATACATGAGAACTTTTCATGATGAAGTTAAAAATAATTTAGAGGACAATAATCTAAAATATAAATAGAGAGTAGATAAGAGAAGGAGACATAAATATTTTGAAGTTGGAGATGAGGTTATGATTCATTTGAAGAAGAATAGATTTCCAATTGGTACCCACAACAAGATGAAAGTGAAGAAGTTTGGACCTTGTAAGATTCTGAAGAAGTTTGATAGTGGAAATGCTTATGAAGTGGAATTACCAGAGGACATGGATATATCACCTATATTCAACATTTATGATATCTTTGAGTACTTTGAATCAAATGATGAGATGGAAGATGATATGGATTATCCTAAGAAGAATAGAGACAACATTGAGAAGATCTTGAATAGTAGAGTGAGCAAGAGTACAAGAGGAAAAGACTACATGGAATATCTAGTTTAGTGGAAAGACAAGCCAGTTGAAGATAGTTCATGGATTACACAAGTTGAGTTGGATCTTTATGATTTAGGTTAGAATATGTGTAGTTTATGATGTGGACATGAGTTCTTTTGTTGCCCCAGGTGTTTGATGCAAGAGCATCTTGGGTCTTGAGCAATCTTGCATCACCAAAAATAGTTTATGTTTCCTGTACCTATCTGATGTTTATTTTGTAGCCATTGTTGTGGTTGGTTTCTTTCTTTGTGCAGTTAATGCTATGCCATGGACCTATTTTGGGACCTTCTCCTAAGGGCACACATCCTAATTCATTTGGACTTGGAAATTATCGCCATTTCCCTTGGGTATCGATTCTCCACCAGTTTCATAGGAAACATGTGGTGTTTCACCTTGCGTGGTTCCGTGTGGGGGAATTGGATCTTGTGAAGTTTGGGATATGTTCTTGGATCATGTGTGGACCTAACTATGATGACACATCATGTTTTTTTCATTCTTGCTTTAGTTTTGGTTTCTCCTCCTAAGTGGACCTATATTGTAATTAAATGCCTAACTAGCCAACTTGTGGCTTTGTGACTATATATTTGGAGCTTGGGTTAATGTAGAGTAGTAGTGTTAGTAGTAGGAGAGTAGTTAGAAGGATAGACAATAGTAGTATCTGAGCTATGATTCTGATTGCATAATTTCATTGTATAAGGTCGAAACTTGGAAGGCCTCACAATCGGGCATGTTGAAAGATAAAATATAATTGCACCAGCTTTGTTACCAGTTGCTTGTCTCATATCCATTTTATTTTCACTAATTTCATGTGGTTTTTATATTTCTTCCATGTGTAACTCTTCACAGGGCTTGTTTGTGGGTTCAAGCAGTCTCAATTAACCCTAATTCTGCCTTTACTTTCCTTGCCCTTGCATCAATAAATATTATAAAGGTTGCAAGTAAGTATGACATGAAGAATTATGAGGCTCTTAGGCACCATTTTGACACCTATGATTATGTTAAAAATAATCTACAATTAGGTCTTGTCTACCGTTATATCCCTTGTATAGAAGATTTATGGGCTAATTGTATTGATAACCTAGAGGTAAGGAGGAGGGTTTGGTTGTGTTTGAGCATTAGTCAAATTAAATTTTTCGACTTTCATTTTAATGTACATGGAATTGTTGAGGATCAGTCAGATGTAGTAGACCCAAGATATTCTACCAAGGTACAGGCAACCCGATGAGAGCCCATCAATTGGGGGGCACTAGAGATAGATGATATGGATGTGAGGAATCCTCATATCCTTAGTAGAAATTATAAATGGTTGAAAAAATTAAGGGGAGGAGATCAAAATACCAAAACTTTAGGCACCCCACCTACCACTTGAAGCTTAATTGTACCAATAGTACAGGTAACGTCTACCCCCGCTACCAATTTAATTGATTTATCTAGAGAATTAATTAGAGTTGATGGGGAGAATCTAGAGAAACATGTTAAGGTCCTTCCCACTTGTGGAGGAGGATCACTACCCAATATTTATTCCATCATGGATAATGAGCCACCAAAACAACCAGATGATACCCAACCCGGATAAATAGAGACTGCCCTGGAGATAATCAGGCAAGTCAAACAACTAAAGGGGATCAAGGTGGTCCAAAAATACAAGTTTATACATAGTAAAAAGTGGATAAAGGCAAAGGATTGACATTGGATTCTAGATAATAGGTGGGAAAATAGAGAAACTTCCTATTTTCGATAAGCACTACTACACCTCCCATGAATAGATTACTCACTTTCTCACTGGATGATTTGATGTTTGCATCCAAGGTGATGGAAAATCATACTTGGTTGCAGGGAACCATTAAAAAGAAGATAAAGATGAAAGAGGAGGCTTGTCCTCTAAAATATTCCATTTCATAAATTTTACAACATATTAGTTGGCTTCATCTTCCTCTATTTCGGTCCTAGATCCCACATCTAATTAGAGTAAATTATTGATCAACCAGTTACAAGAAGATAGCATTTTTGGAAAAGCAACTAGGGAATGGATTACTGCTCTAAAAGAAAAAGGGATTCCATACATTGAAAATCTCAATGAGTCATAATTCACCCTAATACAAGGCAAGACTAAAGTACTAGCCAAGGTAAGAATAACTAAAGAAGAGGATGTCATCTATAGGAATAATATGAGGTTAATTAAAGATATAGCTGATTTGACTATTTCAACTATTGCAAGCTTGAAAATTCAGAAATTAAAAGATCAACCTAAAAATAAGTGTCTTTTTCAGTATAGGTTATAAGCTTGATTTTATAACAACTAGCATTAGGAATTTGAAGATTCAGCTAGGGGAGGCTAAACAAATGATAGAACAATGACAAACCTATTTCCAAGATATTGTGTGTGATCTCCAATAGAAAGATTAGTCTAGAATGTGACGAAAAATACACTCAAGAATAAATATTTGCTAAATATTGATAATGTCACTACTCCTCAAACCTTCTTTGTATGGAAGAACATGCAGATAAGTTAAGAAGGATAAATACTACTCTAATTTGGTGTGCCAACAATCATTAGACCTTTCTCGCTAAAGAAAAAAAAATTAGAGAACATACTATCTACTGGGCTATTCGCAACACAAATGTCCAAGTACATAAAATTGATGATAGTACTAAGGCATCAGATGCTATGTGGACCTACCAGCAAGCACGGGAAGCCCAAAAGAAATTGAAAGAAGCATCAATAGAGACAAATAGAGGAGATACTACTATACCTTGACACTTGTCATGATATGCTATTTTATTTTTCTATATTTATCTTTGGTTATTGAAACTTTAATGAGGCTATGTTTATTATGGGAATTTTAATGAACAGTTTCTTGTAACCATCTCTAATGAGACCAAAAGACTATATATTCTAATGTGAAACTCAATGAAAGGGATCAATAGTTTTTTGTTCAAATTCCCCCTTTTTCTTTGACAATCGAGTGTGACTTGAATTTAAATTAATATTTTTAATCATTTAGATTTAGTTTTCTATGGTAATAGATTAATGAAGACGAATGGAATGAATAGATTGAATTGTAGAAGTTCAACCATGTTCTGAAATCCATAATTTGAATGTGTTCTTTGAGGCATTGTTTACTTTGTTCTTTTTTATTTCAAAATGTTAGTAGATCTCATTCCTATAAGTTGGAGTCAATGTCTGATTTTCATCTCTAAGTGAAAATAAGTGTTCGTGGTGTTGTTTATATATATGAAGATACCCAAAATTTTATTTAGTCTTTTTGAGGATATTTTATGGTGATGAGTATTCATTAAGGATTTTATCTACTTTCTAGTTAAAAGAAAACCCCCATCAATTTGTTTAAAAATAAAAATATATTCATTGCATATCTTTCATAAGGGAGTTGTACTTCTCAATCTAGAGATAAAACTACTCAAATAGTTTGTTCAACTATTATTGAATAGAGAAGTTTCTAGGTTTTGAGTCAATTTTATTTAAGAATCCAATCTGTTAGCCAATAGATTTTGGCAACTCTTCTAGGGATGAAGGGTCATTTTAAGACTGGTCACCTAGAGATAATGTAATAATGGTGCTCCCTCATGAAAAAATATTTATTGTACTGTAGCCAAATATAGGGTTTCAATATGAACAAGAAAATATCATTGGCCAATTGAACACACATGCTTGGTGATCATGAAGAAATATGTAATAATATAGGAGAGAAAGCTAGGTCTTGGAAAGAGAAGAGAAATTGGCAGAAAATTTGAGGTTGTTATTGTTGTCACAAAGGTTGCACCCAAAATTCTTCATTATAAACCAAGAAATCCTATAAAACATGGAAATACTTTCAGGTATGTGGGTGTGCCTATAATGAAAATCAATCTCCAAATTGTGGGTCAACTTCCCTTGCTAATCACCTAAAACTACCTTTTCCAAGAAAAAGAGATATAAAGATATGTAGAATTGAAATCTATATCTAAAATGGCTGATGCACCAAAATATGTATTCAAAACCCCTTTAACAACTTAAAGACTCACACCAATCTTGAAAAGGTAATTTTTGATCACACATCAAATCCACTAACTTGATTGAATAAAGGCTAAGCAACCTTTTTTTAGAAAGGGAAGATGATTTCCACAATCTAAAATATTGATACCAAATTAACACAATATGCAATCAAAATAATGATAATACCATGCAAAAGATTGAATACCTAAATATAACTGATTAGAGGGCTTTGCCAAAACCATAGAAACCAAATCAAATCCACAAAACTTAATACAAAATACACCAAATGGGAGAAGGATCAATCTGTACTATATCAAGATCAAAGGAATCTATTGCAACAAAAGTCTAAAAATAATGAGCTACAATCAATATGCCTAATTTTTGCATTGTGCAAAAATAAGGAAGAAGAAGAACTGGAAAAAACTCTAAAAAAGAACTCAAATCCATATGCATTTGAAAAGCATGCAAAAAGAGGGGTGAAACTCATCAAATTTACATGTAAATACCCTCAAAACCCTCCTCATGCATGTGTACATGGACTGAACCACCAACTAGGCTCCAACTGAACTCAAAATGCCAAAAATAACCTCAAACAAGCCCACCATTGATGAAGAAATAGAAAATGATTCCTTGGCTAGAAATAGAATGCAAAGACTAAAAAATCCCCTCTCCATGCAAAAAGAACTCTAGAAGGCAACTCAAGAACAAAAACCTCTCAATATGCATATAATAAATAACTAACAATTATTGTCTTATAATTATGACAATCAATTATTTTTATTTACAAAAAAAACATCATGCAAATTATATTTCCATGCTTCCTTTATTAATATACATAATATATTTAATATATATTAACTAGTAAATGTCACTATTACTTAGTATATATAAGATATTTATCAATTAATATTTGAAAACATTGGGCCGTGACATTTATTAAAACAACTTCATAAAGCATATAAGTCCAAAGATTTATTAGGGTATCAAACCCTAATTCATTTCATTTTTCACTTTTCATTCATTCTAGAGACTTCATTTGTAGGCTGTGGTTTCTCTTGAAGGAAACCCTAGGGTTTGGACTATTGTTTGTGACAGTTATCTACCCTTTGTAGCCACTCTCTAGATATGGAGAAACATGGAAGCTCTTTGGCCTTTCTTATGCAGATTTTACTGCTCAAACTAGTATGCTCTTTGTGTGTGACTTTTGTTAACATGAGGCCAGATTCTTATGAAGAATTTATTTTTTACATATCACGTCGAGATTATTTGAAGATATTTCATGAACTCAGTGGGTCTTCTATAATGAACATTTATCTTTGTTATTTTTCAATACTGAAATATTTGTGGATTCTTCAAGTAGATTCTTGATGTAGATTCAGAGCTTCTTTAATCTTTGTTACTATACAAAATACATTTTATGATTTGTCTTCAAAAATAGAACTCTATACATCTACCTATTGAGTAAATCTATGCCCATAAATTGAAAGAACAAAACAAAACACCCAAAAAAACCCTTTTTGTTTTCTTATGACCTTCTAGCTCAAAATGAAACACCCAACTCACGAGGGTTTGAGTAAAAACTTTGAATACGTTCTTTAAATAACAACCATGATCATGATTCTATCTAACTTTGAATACATTCTTTAAATAACAACCATGATCATGATTCTATCTAACTTTGAATACGTTCTTTAAATAACAACCATGATCATGATTCGTAAATCCCTAAAAAAAATATTGTATGTTCATGGATTTTTACACAAGGGCTTCTATAATCTGTCACTGTAATTTTATTCAAAATCCTCGCTCTATTTTACTATTTCATTATCTAGGTACTGATTTGTGCTAATGGTGACTCTTTATATGGACTCTCTTGTATTCTCAAGCTGACTATAGCAAGAGATTATACCATTACATTATGTTTTTATAGTGGTTTCCCTTGTATCCATTTGTTAATGGTACTCTATTATTTATCAATGGGAAAAAATTTCTTCTGTTTCCATGAACTCTTTAGAACAACCACTATATAGTGATGTTATTCATTCTTCACCAATTACATTAACTCAGAAATACTTAATAATAAAATTATATATTCATATTTCTTCTTAGGTCTCAATATCATTACCTTTATCAGAGTGAGTATCCTTGAATTGATTTGACATGAGATAGATGTTTCTCCTTATGACATACATGATGCTATTTATTTGATATTGTGTATTTATGTAGCTCATCATAGCTTTGTTTTCTTTCTTTATGTACTTGAGACATTTTCCATATTCAATATGCTCGAAATATGTTCACTCCTCGTTGATTATAATTTCATTCAATATCTTTCTATGTATAATGTTGCCTTAATGCACTGATTAAAAGCATAATGAACTATGTAACATTTTTGTCCCATGTATAGTAATTTCCTATTGTTTATGAAAACACTTACCTATCGTAGAAGTGTACTTTATTCCTTAACAATAAACATCATTTTATAGATCTACAACATTGATTGATTTTTTATACCCCTATTCCATTGTTGCAAAATGTTGACAATATTGTCATCTTCATGAATTAATTAGTATTACTAGCAATGTAATGTAGCTGATGATTAGATATTATTTGCATCTTTTGTTTCTATAGCTACACAATGCATTATTTTTATTCTCACTTAAATTATATCTTTTTTATTTTTGTACGTAATACCTCATATTTGAATATCATTGTGATTGCACATGTTGTTAATAATCTATTTCCTATAACATTTGATGCTCTATGTTTAGTCTGAATACAATGTCTTCTTTATGTACTATGGAATTCTAATAAATGAATCAACATTGATGGATATTCTCTATTATGAATGTTGTCTCTTGATTTTCCAATTTTAAAATAGATACTTGATTGAATTGAAATGATTGTCACTTAACAATAGTATCTATATCTTTCATGCTAAAATCTTCATATAGATCTAACTATGAAAATATATTCCTTGATGGCACTATACTTTTTTCACCTCCTGTGGATTATATTCTAAACTCAAATCGAAGAATGCTTCTCTAAACAACTTTGTGAAAGCATCATCTTTCTTTCATATCTTTGCACTTGCACCTTTCTTGACTTCCTATAAAAACAAATGATATTATAATACTCCTTGTGACTTCCTTCTTTGATGATGTCTCTATTCTTTTGTAATGATTGTAGTTTTTCTTTCTCTTGATGAGTTCCTACAAATAATGAACATGGTTTCATTTCTTTTTATTACTGAACCTTTTAATTATGAAGATGACCTTAAGTCTGATCTGTTGTCTCTGTTATCATCATATTTGACTTTAGAATGTACCTCAAATAGATTTTATATTGCTTCATATGTGATTAAGGCATATTTTTCATTGGGATATATTGTTCCTATGAAGTGTATGTTCATGCACCATTTCTATCATATTTTGATTAACTAAAAGGTTTCATTCTAATATAGAATGTTCCTTTAATGGTTTATGAATATTGTTCTTGATCTACACCATGATTAAAAACAAGTTAAAAGGTTTCATATTGAAAAGAACATGTCCCTTTAATAACTTGTTTATCTTCG